>JASANF010004617.1:0-14824 GCA_030248245.1 Trissonchulus sp. WLG1_4 | reverse complement strand
TAAAGGACCATAATTTATTTTACCGGAGTCGTGATTTTCGACGTTTACCGCGTTTTCAGCGCAGTTTTTAATGTTTTTCAGCACAGTTTTTGTAAGCGAAAGTATCCAAATTAGTTGTTCTGTTTGTACGTAACTGTTATAGAGTTCTCCCCGACCTGTAGCGGGCCTTTAACCGCGGGGGGACCTAGGCTGGGCCTGCCCGGGAGTGACCCTTCCTGCGTTTTCAAGAATATTTGCCAGCCCGGGGCCAGGACCGTAAAATTCCGGGCCCAAAATTGGTATAGAACAGACCTCCGTGGCGTAGTAGGCCCTGTGCGGCGGGTTAACCCGTAAACCTACGGGCCGTGCGCGGATTGCCGGGCATTTTCAGTGCCTCGGTCTGTCTCCGCCTACAAGCAGCGTATGAGCTCAGGTAAGTTTTATCGTATGATTTGGCTAGAAGGGGCATATAAGCCATTTTAGACAATTAACTTTTTATTCATAAAACTCGCTGGTCGGTCGAAGGACCTCGTGAGGGTACCCACACAATAAGGCTGCTACTCATTCCACACAGCTTACAGCTTAAAAAAAGTATGAACAAAATCTTCATATATTAGCTATTACGAAAAAAATTAGTGAAACATTATATAGTGTAGGTTGTATATTTGATAATAACGCCAACTTTTCATTACCGTAAACCGTTTAAAAGCCACTAGCAAAATTGATCAATTTTCCAGTAGTATATGAATATAGCCACAATTTTGGCGCAACAGAGCCAGTACATGTTGCTTTATTAAATAAAATATCCATTGATTGGATACCACAAACACTTGGTAAACTAGCTAGCCAATAAAACAGTGGACCTCACAAGGTCGCCAAACCAGTAAAGGGATAAAAAATTTTTGTGGATGACACCAAATTATTCTTAACTATATCTGATAATGCTGATTTAATTAATTTTCAGTCAGACTTAGATCGTGTAGCGGCATGGGCAACCAAATGGCAGTTACAGTTTTCGGTACCTAAATGTCAATTACTGTCGCTTGATTATTGTCCAGTGCCCTTAGAAGTAAAATTAGGTAAAAATGATCTTTAGACTACTAACATTGTCAAAAAATTAGGATTTTGGATCGCATCAGATCTGAAACCAACGCAGCATTGTCAGAAAATGGTTGAAGCAGCTTTGAATGCAGTTTATCATCTATATTAAAATTTCCAAACAAGAGATCCAAAGTAGGTGTGTTTTGATGATCAAAATCAAAAATCAAAATTGCGCATCAAAATTAATTTTGATTTTTGATGCAGCATCAGAATCCAAATCAAAAAAATTCGACCATGCATCAAAAATCAAAATCAAAAATGGTAGTTTTTAGCTCCGCATCAAAAATCAAAATCAAAAATCAAAAACCTTTTCAAGTTTTGGCCTGCTCTGCTGGATCGTTGTGTTGCGTCTGCATTCTACATGGCTTGACTCGGTAGCGTGTTATTTTATTGCTGTTTGTGCCATTTTATCAGTGTCAGTGTGTCACTCGCTGTTTTTCAGCTAAGCCCTACATTTATATATTTTTTACAAATTATGAACAATGGTTTTTAATAAATTTATATTTTCTGTAGAATGAATTTGATCACACAATAGTTTTCGCCGGTTTAGTTCACACAATAGTTTTCTGCGTAGTTTTAAAATTAGGACTACTATAAATCACACAGAGCACACACACACAGCCGTACGTCCGTGTGTCTCAATGCCCATTCGTTTGCTCTAAAGGCCAGAAAAAGGTCGTTTCATACTTCCGTAAGGCATACGGACAAACGCACTTGGGGCACACAGGCAGATCCCGTTTCATCCGTTTTTCCAATTCAGACTTTTTATGGCTAACGTTCATTGGGAAATACGGACATGAACAAAGTTGCGATACATACTTTTGAGCAGCCTTAAATATGTCCGAGAGTTCGTATGTCCGAGAATTTTGGCAGAATTAATTAAACTAATTTTAATTTTGCCGGACATACGGACTAGTAAAATTGTGCCGTTAAGTACGGACGAATGGACATGCGGCTGACAGCTGACAGCTGGACGGACGAAAGTATAAATTGAACTTGCCGTTCAGTTTTCTCGACGTGTGTTCATCCGTTTGCCCCATATTCCGAACAAAATATGAATTGACCAGAAGAGTACAAGCCCAAAAAGCAGGAAAAAAGGTTTTTTTCGTGTACCCAGTGTCCATTTACCTGTATGCCCTAATAAATTGAGTTGATCTGTACTAAGTTTGCTTTACAGAATATGTTTGTTTTAGTATAATGCTTGAAGTGGAGGACACTAGCGACAGCGTGGAACTAGAGGATGTCCCCAAGTCAGCTGGAAAACGTGGGCGACCAGCATCAGCAATCCGCGGTTACATTCGTTTCGATGGCACTAAGAAAGCAACTTGGACGGTCACGGTCAAGAAACAAGAGCTGGAAGTTCAGTGCAATACAACCGTGATGTCAGCGGACAGCCCCAAGAATCTGACTAACCATATGATTAGATACCACAAGGAACTGTGGAAGACAGATATAGAGGTAAATACTGTAGGTACCTTAACGTTTTGAATCACTTGGTATAATCATGAATTTGGCTTTTGTTTTCGCAAGGCTATGCACATGTGAGCGTGCGTGTGTGTTTTCAAAAATACACCAGTTTAGGCTCAGGCTTGGTTTTATTGGTATTCCTAAGCCAAGTCGCTTCATTAGTATCAAGCTTAGTTTAGGCTGAGGCTTAGGTTTAGTTTTGTAATTCTGCTAATTGCATGTGCATAGCCTTGCACAGGACTCAGGTGCTGCTTAATTCTTAGAAAAATATAAAGTGTATGTGTATATTGTATATCTATGGCTATGTATGTATTTCCGCGATTAAGGTTGATTCATACTTACACCCGTAGATCCTTTCAACGGGCAAAATTACAAAATAGTCACGCAACAGTAGCATCTTAAGTAAGAGTATTGATTATATTTAGGCTTGCTAACCAGCCATTTCGACGCTTAAGATGCTTTGCCCATTGCGTTGATCTGGTTGGACGCTGTCTGGATAAGCAGCCGCATTTTCAAGCCCTAGTAAAGCGGTGCCACAGAATCACGTCTAAAATCAGCCATTCTTCTGTGCTTAAACAGCAGCTAAAACAGCTCGCTGGGCGCCTCCCTCTAGCAATATGTTGCACAAGATGGATTTATTTTTATTTCTATTTCACGGATTTGGTTTCATTGAAGGTTTGCTTAATAAATTATGCTGCAACACTGTTATATACTTACAGAAACTACATCACTGAAAGTTTAGTTGTCTTGTTTAATTGAACAGTCTAGAAGCGACTATTTTGTTACTGCGTGCCATAGTCTTGAAAGCCAGGCGGATCCTTCCTTACTAGACACTAGACAGCATTAGCGCTGCTGACTAGCGCTTAACCATTAGAGTTACAGACCGAGCTATCACTTCGTTGGCTGCTGAGTTGTTGTTGACCTATCCAACTTGTAATACTTAAATTTTAATAGATACGTGTTTTGTGTTTTGGATCATATAATACAATTGTGTGCTGACAACAGTATTGACGGATTGCTTAACCTTCATCCGACCACGTCCTGAAATGTACTAATAAGTCTACCTGGGGTCCGTACGGACCCCAGATTTTAATTTTGGTGTTACTGTTCTTTTATTTTAAAATGTAATCTTAAATTGCTAAAAATTATTTATGCTGTGCTGTTAATAGACGGCAGCAACACTCCATTACTAGGCTGTAGGATTTAGACTAAAGTTAGCGGCAATGTCAATCCCTATTTGTTCATGAATAATAACTATGGTGATGTTTACAGTTATCCTAATTACTGTGCTTGTCCTAATAATTTTATTAACGCCTTGTTGCAATTTTACCGAATTTGAGATACCAAAATAGTGGCTTGAATCGGTGCTTGGGTTGAGAATCGCTGCCCAATCTATGAGACGATTGCATCTTCAGACCAAAGTTCACATGTGACTCGTAGTTTGATTTTCAGATACTGGCCAAAATAAGAAATTCGATGAAAGCATCAATTGAGAGTTCATTAGTTTCTTTCCAGTCTTGACGACTAGTTAGAGCGTTTTTATTTTTTTCGCGTAAATTTAGTAAGGCCCGTTCCCAAGTAAAAAGTGTGCAAAGCATTCTGTTACTGTGTGGGCTTAGCTGAGTTACTAAAGTATATATTGCAGTTTGCTTTTAGAGTAAGTTGGCCGTGGTGTCCTGGCCTGATAAAGTGATTGAGCTTGCCAACGACATCCACTTCTGGTAGTTTACTCGTTAGCAGCTACAGCCTAGACCGATTTTGGATCTCAATGAACCCATAGCACATCGGCACGATTGAGAGACATCATCATTATTGTCCAAAATTTCGGAGCTTTTTTAGGCAGTAATCTACTCCTGCTGGTAGTGTGGGTCTTGGCGTCACTAATCATTGTATTTATATGAACTTTCAGTACCTATTCAAGTATTAAGCAGACACTAAACTCTAAATTTTCTGAAGATTCCAAGGTTTCCATTCCCAAGCAAGGTATAGGGTTATGAGAAGAAACTACCTACTGGCATAAAATCTTATCTAAATGACTTCAAATGCTAGAAAAAAGGTACACAAATAAAATTTGGACCTATTTGTGCTATACGTCAAAAAATACGTCAAATAATACAAAAAATACAAGTTGCAACAACCCATTTGTAGGACAAACTGCAGAAAACATTTCTTTTCCGTTCGCGTTATACCCATGTGGAACTCTTTAGCAGACCATGTTGTTGCTTGTGATTCGGTAAATAAATTTATATCAGCACTAAACAGAGTAGATTTATTTCGTTTTTTAAAAGGGTCCTATCCATAGATGCACATAGGGGGGTAGGAGGGGGTATCCACCCCCCTCCCTGAGGGGGGTCGGCACCCCACTCCCTCAGACATCCGGCACCTCCCCCTCAACCGCCGACCCCCCTTCTGATGGCCACTAAATTGCCCCGAAAATGCTTAAAAAACTGAAGAATTGCAAAAAATTTTCGCCTGCGGCCAAAAACGTACCCCAAAAATGAGTTGAAAATCGAAAAGTTCTGAAAAATTTTCGGCTGTCGCCGAAAAATGGCCAAAACTAGGCATCACCCCCTAGGGGTCGGGCACCCCCCTCAAAGATTCCCCCCGTGCATCTCTGCTTATCTCAGATGATTTTCTTTCTAAAAAATATTATGGGGGGCGTCCGAATGGCTGAACACCAGCCTCGCCCTTCCTGTACAACCCCGAACTAAATAAAATTCTGGTCAGAATTAAGTAAATTTATATTAGCATCTATTATATTCTAACTTCTTGCTGTATTTTTTTGTTAACCTTTTATAATAAATTTTTGCTTCTGATTTCGTTAATTATCTTTATTTCGAGTTGGTCGTGCAAATAAACTCTTGTCTTGTCTTGTCATTTTTTCGACTTTGCTACTTCACTGCTAACTGTATGCTGCATTAATTTTGCTGAAACTAGGCGAAACTATTTGTCTCAAGACATATTTTCAAAATTTATAAAGAACAACGTCTGAAATTTTACTGAAAAATTTCACAGTCGCGCAAAATTGACTGCTTTTGCGACACTACCCCGTTGCCCCGATAAGTTAGTTAGTTTTGGGTGGGGCTTATCTACTGTCCGGTCTAGGTTTTAAAACTCTATCACTGAAATGCTACATCCGCCTAGTTATTTTTCGGTTATCCTGGCCGATTTTCCTGTTCGTATTGCAAGTAGAACAATGTATTAGCTTGGCTTCATTGCGCACAAGCAAAAGAACAGAAGTTTTGAAAAACTTTTGTCTATATCCATTTATAAGCTTAAAATGTATGGTATTAGAGGTAAATTATTACAATGGATTGAGCTTTTTCTAACAAATAGATCGCATTCGGTTATAATTGGACAATCCGCATCACGACCTGTTTCTGTTTTGAGTAGGGCTGGGCACGGTTACAAAATCACTATCCGTGTACACGGTTAGTTTCGAAGGCTAGTAACCGCGTGTACACGCTAACTAACGGTTACTGCAATTATCCGCGTGTACACGCTAATTATCCGTGTAACCGTGTAACCGTTTACACGCTAAGTATCCGTGTAGCCGTTTACACGGATACTAACCGTGTAAACGGTTACACGGTTACTAACGGTTACACGGTTACTAAACGGTTACACGATTACTTACCGGTTACACGGTTATTAAACGTCAAGAAGCAGAGGGAGGGATGAATGACCAAGGGAAGATGCGAACCACCCATCTCTAGATCTTCAGACCAGCATGCTACCATATGAGCTACTGGGACAATGTTGAGCTGTCAGTATAAATGCCTTTATATATCTTGAAGAATATAGCTTGCACACAAATGCGTATATGAAATAACACACAGGCAAATCGCTTGCGCACGATTGTAGGCTAATTTGCATAAATCCAGCAGCCAAGCGAACATTTTTCTTAACGGGTACACGAAATCGGAAAACGGATAGTGTTATCGGTTACACTATCCGTTTAGAGTAACCGTTTACACTATCCGTTTAGAGTAACCGGTTACACTAACTTAACGTGTACACGCTGTAACCGCTAAGTAACCGCGGATAGTGACCCCTAACCGTGTACACGCTAAGCTTAGCATGTACACGGTTACACGCGTGTACACGGTTCGTACCGTGTAACCGTGCCCAGCCCTAGTTTTGAGCGGTGTCCCCCAGGGATCTGTTCTAGGTCCTTTTTTGGTTTATATTAACGATCTGGTTAACCAGTGTTGGCACATTCAAGTCGAACTGTTTGCTGACGATGTTAAAATTTGCAAAATTTGCCCCCCAATGTGTCACTTCTGCAACTGTCTACAGGATGATTTAGATCGTATTGCTGCTTGGGCTGAGTAATGGCAGTTGAATATTGCGTCAGAAAAGTCATTTGTTTTTTGTTTGGAGGTCAGGAACAATCCTGTAAACTATTTTCTTAATGGTAAATGCTTGGACAAAGTGGATACTGTGAGTGACTTAGGACTTTTGTTATCGAAAGATCAGAAACCATCGAGGTATTGCGTTAGTGTAACTAAAAAGGTCTTACGATTACTCGGAATTTTTTATCGTACTTTCAAAAGCCGAAATTTAAGACTTCTGTGTAAGTTTTTTACGACCTATATTAGACCAGTAATTGAATATAATACACCTGCATGGTCGCCCTGGTTACTGCAAGACATTGACCGAGTTGAGTATGTATTACGGTCCTTTTCTAAACGGGTTTTAGGTTTTGGCACACTTGCCATACCCCGAGCGACTATCCAGGCTGAGTATGACTAGTCTTGAGCACAGAAAATTGGTAAACGATCTTGTATTTTGTTATAAGCTTGTTAATAGAGTTTTTTCATTCGATTGTAACAAGTTTTTTTACGCTGGCTGGTTTTTTAATTACTCGAGGTCACTGCCTACGTATCAAGTCTAAAACAATTCCTCGACTTGAGTCCACAAAAAGCTTCTTTTCATAGCGAGTGGTTAAAATTTGGAATTCGCTCCCAGAATCTGTAGTTTCTGCTGAGTCAGCTCATTGCTTCAAAAATAAGCTAAAAAAGGTCGATCTGTCTGTGTTTCTAAAAGGACGGGGTATAAGATGACCAGCAGTGGCCCTCCCCGCCCTACTTTGAAAAGATTTAGAATGTTGTTTAAGGGGGGGGGTTTTTTTTTTAGGTTTTTGGGTTGTCTTTTTTTTTTTTTTTTTTTTTTTTTTTTCTTGTGTTGTCTTTCTTTTTTTTTTTTTTTTTTCTTTTTTTCTTCTTTCCCCCTTTTTTAAAAAAAATTTTCTTAAAAATCTTTTTATCCTTTAAAAACTCTTTCTCCCCTGGGTAGCGTCGCGAAAGCAGTCGATTTTGCGGGACTGTAAAACTTTTTCAGTGAATTATAAGACATTGTTCTTTATATATTCTGAAAATATGTGTCAAAGCAAATATTTTCGCCAAGTTGCAGCGAAATTAATGCAGTATCCAGTTAGCAGAGAAGTCGCAAAGTCGGAAAAATGACGTTTTGAAAACCTATTCACATTCGATAATTTAGTCACATTTCTAAACTTTTTTGTTTAAATACTTCACATAGACTAAAAGCACATATGCTCTAGTTTATATACACAAAATTTAGTGCAAATTGTTTGAGTGGTTGTGGAGTAATACCTGTTTGAACTGTGAAACTGTGCGTAAACTGTGAAGTACTCTACAGCAATAATGGTAAATTGTGAAAAATGTAGACGCTTATTTTAAATTCAAAAGGAAAACGAACCTTTATTTTTTTATTCTTTTTATTGGTCGCAAAAAATTTCGCGTCAAAACATTATATGTACTTCACAAGCTGGCCAATCTGATATCTGGCTTGATTTTTTGAACTTTCATGTCCCTGTTGTGTTGTGTCTGGCTTACAGATGGTGATTGGATCAAAACTGGTAGATATTGCTAGTCTAGTGTCTGGGCCCCGTTGCACCAAACACTGATAACTGATAAATTATCAGTTATCAGTAAATTATCAGTAAACTGCGTTGCACGGCGTTTACTGATAACTGATAATTATCAGTATCAGTTATCAATTATCAGTTATCATCAGTGCACAGGAAAACCCTGAATTTTCTGTAAATTTTTTTCGGTTACAGATTTTTCAGATGTTTTTTACCCTTTCCATTCAGAGACATTTTACAGACTTTCAGAGGAATTTCAGATACATTTCAGAGAAATTCAGGTGAAATTCAGAGAATTTCACCCAGAATTCAGAGACTCTGAATTTTATCTGAAAAAAATGTTACTGGTTTTTCAGATTAATTTCAGATACTTTTTACACGAATTTCAAATAAAATTTACCTGATATTTACAGATGTGAAAAACACGTGAATTTTCTCTGAAACTCGTGTAAAAAATATCTGAAATTTATCTGAAAAGCATGTAACATTTTTTCAGATAAAATTCAGAGTTTCTGAATTCTGGGTGAAATTCTCTGAAATTCCTCTGAATTTATCTGAAATTTGTCTGAAATTCCTCTGAAAGTCTGTAAAATGTCTCTGAATGGAAAGGGTAAAAAACATCTGAAAAATCTGTAACAGATAAAATTTTACAGAAAATTCAGATTTCCTGGTTTTCCTGTGGTCACAGGAAAAAAATTTTTCAAAAAGTGACTGAAATGTGACGGAAATCTCAAAAAACCATTTCCTTCATATTTCGGTTTTATTTCCTCTTCATTTCCTCTTTATTTTGAACAATTTCTCACTTTCTGCAACATTTCGGACACATTTCTGCAACATTTCTGCTACTTTTCCTTCAATTTTCTGCAACATTTCCTTCAATTAGTGCAACTTTCCGCCACTTTTCGGCTGCTATTTTTTCTGTAATATTTCCTCCACTTTTCGATTCAATTTCTGCCTTGTTTCTGACATATTTCTATCATATTTTTGGTTATTTTTGGATTCATTTTTTTTCCAAAAGATGTTTCTATTTTGTCTCTATAATGTCTCTATAATGTCTGTGATAATGTCTCTACTAATATAGTTTAAACTGTTACCAGTACTGGTGGAATAGGTGGCACTCCGGGAATCAGGACGTAGTTTTATTGATAATATTTATAATGAAGCAACCATTTTACTCTTCGAAAGTTCGAATCGTTATTATGGCATGAAATAACAGCCGTGGCAAGATTTCAGATAACGTGATAATTATTATATTTCACTTTGAAAGTACCTCCGGATTCTAGGAGTGTCACGCCCTATTGTTCCAATACACCAGTTAGACTATATAAATTCGTAGAAAAATTAGCCCAAATAGATATATGTTTAGGAAAAAAATTGAAGTAATCCATTCAAACATAACCGAAAATATGTCAGAAATAAGGCAGAAATTGAATCGAAAAGTGGAGGAAATATTACAGAAAAAATAGCAGCCGAAAAGTGGCGGAAAGTTGCACTAATTGAAGGAAATGTTGCAGAAAATTGAAGGAAAAGTAGCAGAAATGTTGCAGAAATGTGTCCGAAATGTTGCAGAAAGTGAGAATTGTTCAAAATAAAGAGGAAATGAAGAGGAAATAAAACCGAAATATGTAGGAAATGGTTTTTTGAGATTTCCGTCACATTTCAGTCACTTTTTGAAAAAATTTTTTCCTGTGTGGTGTTGCACAAAAGTTACTGATAATTATCAGATATCAGTGAATTATCAGTGTTCGTTGCACAGAACGTTAGTGTTCTTGTGCAACGCTAACACTGATAACTTATACTTGATAACTGATAAATGTCGTGCAACGCTATACTGATAACTGATAGCTGATAACTGATAACTGATAACTGATAAATTTTTGTGCAACGGGCCCCTGGCAGTATTTATTTGACATCATATAGCATTTTACTAGTTTGTCAGTGAACGTACATTTTGAAAACAAAAAGCTCACTTTTTGCAACTTATGAGCAAAACTGCTTTGGCGACACTACCACCTTAACGTACATATACACTGTCTTGTTACTCGTGTGAAGGTTTTGCTGATTTGTTAACTATGTATGCCTAAACTAACAGTGTATATGACACAATTTGTATGTTTGCTGACTTTTCAAAGTAAATATATTTTTCTTTCTTTCTTTTTCTATATACAGCACTTGCCTCACACTATAATTGGCTAGGCTTAGGTTTGGCATCAGGCTGAGGCTTAGGCTCAGGCTCAGTCTTAGGTTAGAACAAACCGGCTCAAAAAATTTTTTAAAAAGTGAAGCCTTCTGCTCACGTGACGATGCTCGAATCTGATTGGCTCAGAGCTCTAGGCAAGTGCTGTATGTTATCACCAGAAAGGTCAAACTGAAGAATATGGGGAAAAATTATTTTCGGCTGTCACGTGCCTCCCACCCCATCTTTTAATAAAAATATAGAACCCCCATCGTCAGCCAAGCCCCCAATCTGATCTCTAGCCCCCAAAATAGCTGTCGCCCCTTACCAGAAAAGTTGGTTAGTCTGACGTTTTTGTCTTTTTCAAGTATCTACTTCCTAATAAAACCGTACATCATGGCAAATTTGCAGAAATTGTAACAACATCCGGTGCAGATTCGGGCATAAATTCCGTAACGGAGGTAGTAATTATCAGTAACCTGTGCCAGAGTGTGGGATATCGGTTGACAGTTGACAGTTGACAGAAATTACACGTACATATATATAATATATATACAAATATTACATATCCGAGGTTCAATGCATTTGGGGGGGTGAAAATAGTGGACCTAGTTTTTTGAGTAGGCACCTTGGGGCAAGCATTTTTGCCAGATTCGGTTGGGGGGGGGGAATTTAAACTTCCATTTTTTCAACGTAAAAACACGTTTTTATAGGTTTTCGCATGCGCTGAGTTCATTTTTGGCAGTTTGCAAGCGAAAAAACATTGGAAAATTACACCTGCACCTCGATTTTCAGCTTTTTCTAAAAATTCAATTTTTGTCGAAAATCTTAATTTTTCGTCATTGCGGGCTAACTCTCTCAAAATAGGACCTGCTCGCTCATTATATCAGTCTGAAATTTTATGAGCATATATTAACACATACTAATATATTTCATTCAGCTTTATTTGCTACATATCTTGCTCATTCTGGCCAAAAAATGTTGATTTTTTAGTTATAAAATTGGCGGATTAACTTACTTAAAATGAACTTAAAATTCAAAATTTTATAATTTTTTGCGCAGCAGATGGCTATCAAACATTTTTCTCCACAAAAATATCACATTTAAGGCACAAATACGGCGTTACAATAAATTCTAATGCTTCAAATCCTAGTTCAAAACTTCCCTAATGCTCAGAGCCAAGCTCACGCCGACGTGCAATTTCGGTTTTAAAGTTCAGCTTTATTCATTATTCGACAGTAGCAAACGTCCTTTTATTTGATGCAGGAGTGGGGGCTAGAGATCAGATTGGGGGCTTGGCTGACGATGGGGGTTCTATATTTTTATTAAAAGATGGGGTAGGAAGCGGTTATGGCCAAAAATAATTCCCCCCCCCCATATATTGCTACAGCGTCGTCTGGGATTTGCCGACTTTGGCGCGAAAAACAGAGGACTAAGGGAATCCGCCAGGGACTGTGACCACGATAATTCCGCTGGCTGGGACGCCGACAAAAATGGCCCTGCTCAGCGAAAAAAGGAGCTATGGTTAAATTCGCTTCCGGAACTGTTTCATTTTTGTCGAAAATTAGACAGGAAGTTAAATCGGTGGAATTCATAATTCTAATTCAGTGTGATTAAATTCATGATTTTCCAACAAACAAATTTGCGTTGTAAATGCAGTCGACTTCATCCATATTTACTAAAATATAATTCCATACTTAAACTGCACCTGTATAAACAAAAGTTACAAAATCATAATACCTACATCTGCAAAAAAATTCGCCTGTGACTACTGACACGAAACTTTTAGTTCAATGAAATTGTTTCTTTTCGCTCAGCACGTAATATTCCAAATCGGCACTCATGAAAAAGTGAAAGAAAAAGAAAAAAAAAAAAAAAAAAAAAAAAAAAAAAAAAAAAAAAAAAATTAAAAAAAAAAAAAAAATGATAGGTTGGAGCATTTTTAAGCGTTGTTACAAAAAAACAAAAAACAGTCCTTAGACCCTTAGCTTGCGCACAAGCTTAAATTAGCTTCGCTTGCGCACAAATAAGCTTAAATTACACACAATCTTTACAACAAGAGTTGATATGTAATAGGAAGAATAGGGGAGACAGCGTCACAGTAGGGCAAAAAAGTGCAAACCATTTTCATTTAAGTTAAAGTTAAAGTTAAAGTAAAGGCCATTGCGTCAATTTAAGTTAAGCTTACTAAGTAAGGCTCAGGCATCAATTTAAGTTAAAGTTAAAGTAAGCCGAAAATCAATGACTTTTATATAACTTTTTTTTAAAATACCTGTAATTAAAGTTAAAGTATGGTTGTTTTAATTTAAGTTAAAGTTACAGTTAAAGTAAGACCTTTAACTTTTTTTCGAGTTAAAGTTAAAGTAAGACCCCTAACTTTTTTAATTTCAGTTAAAGTTAAAGTTTACAATTTTGCCCTAGTATTATCAGACGACAGCACTGTGGCTAGAAAAATGTCCCTGTTTGTCGGCGTACCACCCCAAACTCCATCCTTCGCGAAAAGTGACGAAGCTTCGCGAAAAGTGACAAACAAAAAAGTTTCAATATTGTCACTTTTTTACATTGAAAATGTGTTTTGGAGCACTTTTTCAAAAAATTTTTGTTCGTTACTTTCCGGCCAATCTTGGTCTCTTGTCGCGACGTATATGAAGCTCGTCGTACGCCGGTCGCCAAACGAACAGGAAACTTTTTTAATGCACAGTACTCGCGTCACACTCTACCCATTATGCCTTGGAGCTTACGTCCAATAACCCCCTCATTTTAAGGCATTAGTGAAGTTGCTACAACTAACGTGCTGAACTGAGGGGGAGGTTACTTGAGGGTCTCTATACTAATGTCTTGAACCGAGGGGGGAAAGTGGATAGTGGATACCTCCTTCAAAACCGAATATGACAAAGCACTTTCGCCCTGAACGCATCTTCGTGTCAAACTCCTCCTATTATGGACTCTTGGTCTCAGGAATAAGAACAAATGGATAATGAACATAGTTTCTTATAAAAATAATATTATTAATATTCCACATATTCTAACAAAGATAAGAAATTAATACCTGTCAGTTTAATTAGACAGTGAGTGTGATGCGGTGCCTAGCGAACTTATATTAAGTCAAAACATTGAGTGACAGGACTGCTTCTAATTTCTTCTGAACTTGGTCAGTGTCTTTATAGTACATCTCTTTATTGAATGAATTTTGTCATCTGGATAGAAAAACATAGGCTTAAGGCCGGTTCATACCTGGTCCTTATCCTTGTCCTCATCATTTTGTCCGTAAGTGATTTGCCAAACAACTGGATCGACCAATTGTAGCAATTTTTTGCAAGGACAATAACTTGGGATCAGAGTTCAAGTTCATTTTTTAACAATCAATCGAAATGATTGTCACTTTCTTTTCCTTACGACAGTTATTTAAACTTTGTCCTTCTCTGCTCATCGCTATCCTTAGAGACAAGTATGAACCGGGCTTTCGACTTAGGTTGAAGCTTTCGTCCGGTTCAGTACTGTGTCCTCCAAGGACACAAAAACAGAAAAAAAGGACAAATTTTTGGGCAGCTGCTGTGAAGAATCTACACAAGGGTTTCGAATAACTTTTTGCCATACGATCTACATACAAGTGACGCAAACTTTATTCCTGAAAACCATCCTGCCTCTTCTGTAAATATATACTTTTCTGTACACGGTGAGGGCCGGTACCCACTCGACACAAATAAGAAATAAGTAACCAGAAATAAGTACCTAAGGCTTTATTTCAGAAATACAAGGGCATTCCCACTGCACAAATAAGCTTTTGTTATTTCAGAAATAACAAACCTTATTTCTAAAATAAGAAGTTATATTCATTTTAACTTAAGAAAAAAATAAGCAATAAGAAGAGTTAGCCAGTATCAGACGCGTTGGTTGGAGCTTGCGACGCTAAGTCCACTCATTCCCTTTCTGCTGATTGGACAATTCAAATAGCGCTCTGCACGTACGTACGTTCTGCTGCGTACGTACTTTCAAAATCCCGCCCCCCCCTACCGCTCAGCCAATCAAATAACAGCTTGAAATGGGCTTATTACGCGGCGGCCTCAGCCGCCGCCTATGTCTATAATGCAAACGTGTGCATTCAAGAGCACACGAATTCATCGATTTTAGTGTTAAACTGCTGCTAGGTCAGCAATTAACACCGTTCGCGTGGTGAGCAATACACTAACTGAACCAAGAACAACGGGACA
>JASANF010004616.1:0-15173 GCA_030248245.1 Trissonchulus sp. WLG1_4 | reverse complement strand
ATATATATATAAATTATATACCTATACACATATAATTTGTTCGTAATTACGTTTCTGCTAAGACACCATATGCATATAATCTACCATTATATAACGTGAAGAAATTGCATTGTAAACAGTTTTTAAAATTTTAAAATGCATAAATCAGGTTTTAACTTTATTAATGGGTGTGCCTCGGTCGGTGTGTGATCTTGGCTCAATGAAATATTAACTTGCAAACTCCTGACAACAAAACTTTGTTGCTACGTATATTCATTCAGGCGTTACAATTTGGTGGTACTAGTTTTGTTGGGGAAACTGAGAACGTAAGCAGCGTCCCATTAACACCACGTGTGATTTATGCAGACCTTTTTTACTGCCCTTCCGCTCTTTGATATTTTTTTGGGCTTTTCAATCGATTGCTTTGGTTGGGTCAGATTTACTCAATGAAACCCTTAATGCCTGTAGTTTCAAATTGAAAGTTTGTGAAAATTTTTTATTCCAGTGTTTCGTTTTGTTCTATCACTTTGAGAGAAATTGGCTATGGCGCTAAACCTCACGGTAAAAAATATCAGTTCTCATCTCAAGTAGTACGTCTTAGGCCGCGTTCACATTCATAGTTTTTTTACTCGTACATGTTTTTGTCCTCAAAGCTCTTGTCCGTAAAGCTCGGTTCATACTTGTCTTGATCCTTGCCGCTGTTATTTTGTCCCTCAGCCATGTCGGGAAAACTGCGCGGCGAAATGTACCAATATTTTCAACTAAGAAAAAATGACCTACCTATGCGTATGCCCATCATTGGCTGAAAAGGTTTTGTCAATTCTTCACAGCAGCTGACCAAAGTTTGTCCTTGTCCCTGTCCCTGTATCCTTACGGACAAGTATGAACCGGACTTTAGGAGGCGGAAATGCAATCAGCTAATGCAAAAAAATCCATATTTATTTTTGAATGAATAATTTTTCGGCGTGTGAAACCATAGCGGCATAAATGCGCAAAAATCATCTGTGACAAAATGAAAAATCAAAAATCATACATAAATTCATTTGTGGCAAATCTGACTTACGGTCAGTTACTTACGGACACGAACACGGACAAGTATGAACTAGCACATCCATTAAAACTGGTCAAACAAATGTGGTGCATTTTTTATGCTAATTTGTGATTCGTCAATTTTTCACAAAAAACACCTAAATTTGTCCCTGTCTCTGTCTTCAAGTTTCAACCATGGAACCGGGCTTTTGTTAGTAGGTATTTTTTACCGGTATAATTGATTTAATTTTGTTTCGATTAAATCAGTCAAGATTCTGATCGCTATTTCAGCAAGTATTCGAATTTATAGATTCTTTTTAGTTGGACAAAATTTTACCTAGTGGATACATTTTCATGCATCATCAACTGAATATCCCTACTAAAACTGGCGATTGTGGCGATAAGCTGATATTGCCTGACTTTCGTCCAATATAGCGGCTATAGCCACAGCGAGGGGGCTGAGTGCTGACCTTGCCGGCGGGGTGGGGTGCAAAGATCTATAGCACAACAGGTCTTTAATTTTGATTCTATGTAAGTCAGTGCTAGCGTTTCGGTGTGCGAAGTGTGTTTTACTCATATTGTACATCGTATCATTCCATCTGTCACAACAAATTATCCGTCAGGGTTACGAAACCAACTAACTAACCATTCAACCACACAGATTCTTGAAGCTCTAGATGCTTCAATACAAGTAACAGATAATAATCACAATTCTATGTGATATCGACAATACGATACTGCTTGCTTCAAATGTGACACGACAAACCAAGTTAAATTACCTCCCAAGTTCTAATTGCTGAAAACTGTTGACTGAGGTTCTACAGTTTAAATGGCTACAAATGGAGACGCTTTTTATGGAAAGCATATAAATTAAGAAAGTATACCTTCGTTGGCCCACCAGGTTTATGGTATCCTGTGGCGAATGTACTTAGGTAAAAGTAAATGCTTGATGCTTGCTGAATACTTTGGCCGAAAACTTAGCTTGTTTCGTAATAATTTAGCGCGCTGAACGGACATATCCCTTTCATGCCCAGACTTCCTCTGTCTAGGCATCCGGACTCTGACATCCTCTAGTTTTGTGGCCATGACTCAAGCTACATGCGTCGTAGAGAGATCGCAAAACCGCCATTCGACAGAGAAATGAATGGTGGGCAAAACATAATCAGTCGATTAAGCGTCTAGGACGCACGTTTTTGAGTTATAAGCGCTCAAAGTTTAAAGTTTGTGAAAATTTTGACCCATCGCTCACGCATGTACCTCACCCTAGAGTATTAACACAGTAACCGTGCGCCTGTCATATTTGACTGCTAGAAATAAACTACAATATCCGCTGTATATGATGCACAAAAAGTTGACTGCCGGAGTTGCGATCAAATATTATATGGAGGCCAAAAAGAAAATACTACTTTTGCGATCAAAAATGTCAAATTTTCACATTGCTTAATCAAGCATAGGTTTTGTTGTGTGGCAATAGGACTAAAATTGTACCACGTAATGCTGAGAGCTGTGATTCCTGAAAAAAACAATCAGTTGACTAGAATAAGCTAGCCAAGTTTCATAGACCCAGATAAGGCATCCATCACATTGGTGCCGCATGGCTCTTCCAGGCATGAAAGGGATAAAGTACTAAGTATGTATAAATGTTTGGTGGTTGTTGGTCTAGAAGACTCTATGTTATATCATTATGTACTCTTGGTTACGACGTACTCTTGCTACATAGAGCTAACCGAAAACAGTTTTTACCAAAAAATAAGCAACCGACCATTTTTATCCAATAAGCGGCTAATCAGTCCGAAAAGTTAGAAAAAGCGTATGCTATTAAAACGACTGGTTTTTAAGAAATGACTCTTCACTCGTTTAATTAAACTCGTTTAATGTGCCATTTTTGTATTACAATATGACTTTAGTTTCGTTTAATTACACCGCATCCACCTAATTTTAAACTCTATAGTGATTGTTACGCTGTTTAAATGCAAGGATGAGAAAGCACTATTATTTCTCACCATAATTTTTCAACCTTGCAGATGCTATCGTTAAAAATGATTTGTGGCTTGTGTGCTACAAAAACTCTGCCATAAGTGACGTAGTTACAGCAATTTTCCGTTAGACACAGTATAACGGACACTGTCGTATACCGAGTTTTTTAGTCAATTATCCAGCTAGTTTTTTTGTTGAAAAAACAATCAGTAGTCTACCCAAAACTTGACCTTTAACACTTTAATTCCCACCGTTTTTTCTCTAAGTAGCCGGACTGCGACTGTGTGTGGTTTTTATGTTCAGACTTGAGTTATGTTGGTACATACGTTCGTCGAAGAGAGATCGCAAAACCGCCATTCCATACAGACATTAATAGTGAACAAAACATAAGCAGTCGATTAAGGGTCTAAACTCAGCCTTTCAGAGTTTAAAACCCTTTTATTCATAATGTTGCTTCAGAGCAACAATTCGTACTATCTCATACTATTGAAACCTGTCGGCCTGATGTTTCACAGAATCAGTTACTTCACGAGGATGCCTCAGGTATCCGAGTGAAGCGAGCCGGTGGCCGAGTAGTTAGGCGTGACAGTCTTGCCACAAAGTTGTCACTGGTAAGCAAGCTGATCGAATCCCAGTCAAAGCTTGGACTTTGTGCAATTTAGAACAATTCATGAAGGAAAGGGTTAAAGAGTACATATTTGGGAATGGGTACATATGTGTGGGTAAAGGGAGAAGGATGAAGGAAAATTCGTGTAAAATTTTAAACCGTCCAAAATCAGTTCATAGCCGAATCAGTAATACCTGCATATTGTAAACCACTACACTACCCAAATCGACACTCATAATCAGATTCGTACCAACACTGATCGAGGGCCACGACTAGCCATTAGCCAATCAGATCGTAGCAACCTTTCAACTCCGCCCACAATTTAGCTACCGTAATCTGATATACTGGAGTACGTGTATGGTTGTTAGAAAATGCTGCAAATGAAAACTAAAGAAAATACGAAATTGTGGGAGCTAATTTGAACTCGAAGTTGAATGCTTAGTTAGTTGTAACATTAGCGATTACGGTAGCTGGATTATTGGAAGGATCTGACAGAAAGAAAACGACAGACAAACAGAAGCAGTCAGTATCGCAACATAATAAAAGACCTAATCCAACATTCGATTTAGCAGATTACATTTTATTTTAATGAAATTTAAATTTAAATTTAAATTTTGCAAATGACAGCTAAAAGGCTACAAAATTCTTAGACATGGATCGTTTTGCAGTGTACTACGTTTCAGCTAAGCTTAACTACTCAGCCACTGCGAAGTGTATGCTTGTCTTGCAAACCGTACATTTACTTCCAAAGATTAAGTTTCTATAAACTTTTGCTTTCAGTTTTTATTTTTTTATTTTCAGATGCGGAAGCCTGATATTCTTCCATATATATTGCAATCCTCGTGCTTTGTTAAATCGTAGCCAGTAAAGATTGATCATCCTTCCCCGTTTTCTGCCTCAATGGTGGCAGTTCGTAGAATGACTATGAAAACCCGCAAAGGGAAGTCGCCAACCCAGGGGATTCGATCCTACGCCCAAATTAATCGAAGTCTCATACCATTGAAGGCTTTTTGCTTCTTCTCTTATGCTGGTACGTTGGATAACACTTATGTTTTTTAAATGTTGGGTCGAGGTAAGGAGGGCCTCTTAAGGCCGGATAGTAAAAAATAAATTTGGCTAATTTCAATGTATAATTGTAGGCACTAATTAGTTAAGCGGTGTTGCTGAAAAACGTTTCATAGAACCGTTTTATTAATAATATGAATTCACAACGGTCATGTTAAAAAAAGTTTAGATCAGAATACATATGTAGTAAATTAACGCTAGTTTCGGGTCTCAGAATTTTTTATTTGCAATATCGCGACCCAAAAACTGTACGATTATTTGAATAAAGTTTTGCTTAACGTCACAAAGGTACAGCACTGCGCTCCAACACGTGAGATTATGGTATTTTGATTGTAGGCGGAGCTAAAAGGTTGTTGCGATCTGATTGGTTGATGGCTGCGCGACTAGTTTGGTAGGATACTGTATTACTGTAGGGTCTCGATTGGGTTTATGCCTAGTTCGGGTATGGTATTGCTTTTGGTCAGTCAAGGTGGTAGTTTCGTTTTCGCAATTTTTTCTATGAGAGTTTTTCAAAGATGTTTTCCAGAGCGATCAGTAAAGTAGATACTGAACAAAATTACCATAGTTTTGAGGGTGCTGCTTTTTGTAGAGGTCCTGTTTTATGCCCATTTTTGGCCGCTATCGTGAAACGCATCTACCAAGCTGACCAATGGAAATGGAAACAATATCATACTCTTCCTATCATGTACTTTTAGTGTCGATTTATACTTACAGCCGTATGTCCATTCAACCGGCAAAACTAGCAACACAATTTGATCTTATACACCATTAGTGGTGTGATTATTTCGTAATTTTGCCGGCTGAACGGACATACTACTGTAAGTATGAATCGACACCTAAGGGCCAATTCCCAAAATTGATTAAACGGATTAGATTAAAATTTGTTTGCGTAATAACTTATCTCAATGTTGAGGTAGACTTGAAAATTTTGTGCACCAGCGGGAGGTGTTACAAATAATTGCTATCGCAAATTTCGTATAAATTCATAAATGATGTCATGAGTTGTTGGCAAAACAAATTTTAATCTAATCCGTTTAATCCATTTTAGGAATTGGCCCTTAGACTGCCTTTATGCATTCCACTGTTTATGTTTCAGGTCTTTCGGCGGTATCCACGATCCTCCTCTCTCATATGCAATATCTCGGCCTATCGACCAACCAAGTGTTTATCATCACGATTTGCAGTCCCCTGCTGGGATTCGCTCTAGCCCCATTCCTGGCCCCCCTCTGTGACCATTTCCAAAACCACAAGTGGACCACTCTGGTGCTATTGCTAAGCACTGCGGCTACCCTAAATGCCCTACAGGGGGTGCCGATTTATTCCCATGAACACATTGAACAGATGCCGACCGTTTTTGTAGGGGACTCCCCCTCCCCAATCCATTTTACCTATCTCTTTCTGCCCACAGAGTGCAAACTCAACAGCGTGAAAACAGTCTACATTTATTTGCACAATTGCAGTCATAGCAGCGAGTCCCCCCTATTTGATTCGCGAAACGCGTGCCGTTATCGGGCTACCATGAATAACAACGGTAAGATAGCGGAGGATCAACAACCTATCGATATCGATGGCAGTCTGTTCAATACGGTCAAGCTGAAAGATCCAATTCCGCTAAGTACTTCCCCGAAATGCTGGCAACTTCACAAAGATATGATGAGATTAGAAACTGAGTTTCGGTGTCAGGCCCTACCTATAGCTGATGCGCCGGTAGTATTTAAACCCCAGTGTTATCAAACCATTGGAGTTTCGGCCCAAACTTTTCTCTACTATGCTCTTATCATAGCTGCCGCTTTAGCCTGTAAAGGGAGTCTTGTAATGCTCATAGACACTTGTGTGCTCTTGTCGGTGAGCCAACAGGAGAGCCACTATGGACTGCATAAACTGTGGCAATTCCTGGGCTATACTCTTGGCCCGTGGCTCACCGAAGGAACCATGAAACTAGCTAGCTTGGTGTCGGAACAGGAGACCTTTATTCCCGCTTTCGTGATTTGTGCAGTATTTTCGCTGATCGCAGCAGCGGTGCTGATTTTCACGAATATTCCTAAATCGAGAGTTTGTGACCGCATTTGCGTTCCCACTTGGAAATTGCTGTTCTGCAATCCGCATAACATTTTTCTACTTTTGGGATTGATTATTATTGGTTAGTTTTAGTTTTCTTTTTGATTAATTAGAATAAGGACGTGAGCTAAGCATCGTACGTGGACTTTATCCGAAGAAGATGTTTACAATACAATAATTGCAACCAAAATTATATACGACAACTCAAGAAATGCGTTATTGTCTATCCTCAATCCTACATAAATATTGGCCATTTCTGTTGAATTGTCTCAAGTGAATTAGTAGTCGGAGTCAGTGACCCCAAAATTAGGCTCTCATTTTCACAAAAATTAACCTCCTAGCTAGAGATAGCCAGGATTGTATTCTGATCTGTGAAGCTTCCGAATCATATTTAGTTAGTCTGATCAGTACTGTAATGATGCGATTTATGTATTTTTATTTTTATTCCATTCATATTTATATATTTTTTATGTTATTATTTTATTTTTGTTTTTATTTTTATTCATTTTTTAGCAATCCACAACGGTTTTTTCTCCAGTCTGAATCCCCAGATTCTATCAGATTTCTCAGCCTCAGACCTACAGCGTCGCACAATTCCATTGGCTGAATCCGCAATCTCACTTTTTTGCCTGCTTTTGTCACGACCCCTATTTGACCTCCTCAACCCTGCCTTCATTCTGATTGGCTGTTTGATTCTCAGCGGTCTCCGCCTATTGGCTTATTCGATAGCGTACAAATCCTATTGGCTGTACCTGCTGCAGTGCCTAAACGGGCCCCTGATTTTGGTGTGGGTTGCCGCAATGCATCTGGCAAACCGAGCCGCCAACCCTGGCACTTATCTCACTTTTGTTTCTATCATTTATGGGTGTTACGAGGTTGCAGGTAAATTGCAGTTGATTTTTACTGCCCCTTTCCTGTAAAAAAATGTGACTAAATGTTTTAATAGACCATTGAGTGGTTTTACTGTAAAATTTGGTAAGCAATAGATAGCTTACTGTTACCACTAGGCAAATAAACTATCTATCGACATTCTAGATATCACTCAGATAGACTACAAACTGGTTAAGCTACAGAATGGGCCAGATGAACTGTAAACTGGTTAAGCTACAGAGTAGGCCAGAATAACTATTTGATAAACTACAGAATTGACCAAATAGCCTGCTTACAACCTAAGAAACTGCAGTACCTACAAAATAAGCCAGATGAATTATGCGCAACCTGCTAGATTAACCCAGATGGTCTACATGTCGGTTAGACTACAGAATACGCCAGATAGACTACAAAGTTGGTTAGACTACAGAATAAGCCAGATGAACTACACCTTGCACTGGTTTCAGGTTTGACCAGCGGTCACTTTTGCGCCTGGGTGCTGGTTGATCTTTTCGGGTTCAACCTAATCGCTCGAATCGGCTCGGCTGTGACCTTTCTGTTCGCTCTGACCTACGCTTTGTCCTATTGGGTCTTTCTGCGCCACTACGCTTTTAATATGGTCGCCAAAACTTTGCTCATAACACCACCGCCTCCGTGTATGTGATCAAAACTTGGATTTTAAATTCTAAATCTTAAACATTAATTTAAAGGGGTAGTTTCAGAGTCACAGTTTTTCTGCTTTAAAAAAATCTACAATCTAGGGGTGAACTATTGCCATAACAGGCGCTTTTTGTGTTAGTTTTTGGTAATTCTGAGCGTTGAGGAAGAATATATAACTATGTATGTAGCTAAATTCTTTATTTTATATATTTGTTGACTAAAATCAGTAGTTTTGAAGTATGCTAGGTATCTTATTACGCGGCGGCCTCAGCCGCCGCGTATATACTATAGTGCAAACGTGTGCGTCAAGAGCACACAAATGCACCTATTCTAGTGTTAAACTGCTGCTAGGTCAGCAATTAACACTGTTTGTGTGAGCGTGTGTGTCTAGATCGTGTGTGTACGTACGATTAACTGCCTGCTCAGTGCTCTCATTTACGTCTGTTCAGTGCTAACAACTTTTGCTTGCAGAAAACAGTAATTTAACAAAACCTGTCGCAGCTATGTTTCGTGGAATGTTCATTAGTGCGTCGGAAGTAAGAAATTTGGTACTAGTCTAGAGGACATGGCAACGTTGCCCAGTGGCGGTTACGGAGTCCATCTATGGAGTATGGACGCCGTTCACTACAAAACAATAGCTGAGCTGGCCTAGCGTACATCAGCTGACTAGCACACGATGAGCGTGTGCGTTGTTTAGCTGCTGTAAAATGTGAACAGTAACTCGTAAAAAATTGCTTTTATGTATGTACGATTTTGCAATACAAAGATCAATTTCGATCTTAAACTTTTCACGTTGCATCTCTTATATAGTTAATCAAGATTTAAGCAAAACTGACCCTCTATAATTTTTTTTCTGATGGAGACATTTTTGGTTATTACTGGTGAAACTGTTGGCTAAGTTAAGTTTAACACTGATAGTACTTGGCAAGTTTTTTTAAATATGCTCGCTTCGAAAATTTTTAAGTGCCGCGTTTTATATTCGAAGAATATCCTCAGCACTGCAAGCAACTCGCAACGCAGTCTATCTAAAAAGTTTAACCTTACTCGCAAAACGTGCTTGTTTATCTCAGCCAAGTTTGACAAATGGAAATATATACATACGTTAAGGGTCGATTCATACTTACAGCCGTATGTCCGTTCAGCCGGTAAATTGACAAAATAATACGCCAGTAGATATCAAAATTAGATAACTAAATATGGTGTGACTGGTCCTTAGGTATTTTGTCGGCTTATTGTGTCCTTATTTTGCAGTAAGTATGACTCGGCCCTAAATCGGCTACTGAGAGTAGTAGTAGACTACATTAATGTACCTATATGCTACTGTGTTAAATTGTCAACCAATATAACTTGATTCAAAAGCCCAATTTTTACTCGTCCTTGTCCTTGTCCCTATGCTTTTGTCCTCAAGGAATTCCAAGAAAACCAACTTTTGCCACGCAGATGGCTGAGGTAACTTTCAGAGAGTGTACAAAAAATTAGCCGAAACGTTTCTGTCAATTCTTCATAGCAGCTGACCAAAATTTGTCCTTGTCCCTGTCCCTATGTCCTTAAGGACAAGTATGAACCGGGCTTTAATGTATCTTTGAATAAATCCTTTCCTACAAGGTTTCTTTTGCAAAATTCAGTTTCATTATTTTCAGCCTCTAGTGAGACCCCTCGCTGCCATTATACCAGTCCCCCCCATAGTCCCATGATTTTGGCCGAAATTTCAGAACTCGGCACCCCCCTTCGCAATGACTCTCCATTCCGCACCGATTCCCCCTCGATTCAATTCCGCTCCGCCAATCTTCCCCCTAGCCCCCTTTTTGTCTTTCCCGTTCCCAGCCCCCTCCACACACCGTGTAGCCCGCGAACCCCTGATACTCCCGCTCGAAACTCGCCAAGATTTGTCTTTCCAGTGAATCTCAGCTGAACTAATTCAGTTGCCATGGGTTAACGCATTATTAGTGGCGTGATTATTTCGTAATTTTGCCGGCTGAACGGACATGCGGCTGTAAGCATTAATCGATTCCTTACCGAACTCAAAACTGTGCGCTTTGAGCTTCATTCAAAACCTTTGTGTAATCTCAAGAAGCTGAAACTTTGGCGAAAGTTTATTAACAATTCTAGATATAACTATGATATAACAACAACTCTTGGAGTAATACTGTGAAAAATGTTGGTGATATCCCAGAAAACTTTTTGTATATAATTCTGATAGTTAGTTTTATTTAGATGTTTTTTATTAGTAACTGTGTATGCACTGTGTGTAATGTCGCATGTAATTTTAAACTGCTGCAACCTCAGTCTCATATGTGCTATTCATTGTCCGTAACGGTTCCGGTTTGACTGTAAGAAAAAAATTAAATCAACTTCTTTCATCTCATCAAAACTTTAGCAGCTTGCTTCCTATTTATTATGTAGAAACCGTTCCAAAATTATGTTTTATTTGTATATACGTTTTTTAGAGAACATTAGACGTAGTTTTTTTGTATTTATACAAGTGTTTTTATGATTCCTTGTGATCTGCTCGGCTGCCACTTAACAGGGTTTGTCTTTTAATAAAATAGAATTTAAAGTTGTGTCAGTTAGGTATTGTTACTCAATGTTAAGAGTGACTTAGTGACTATTTTCCTGGATAAAAAAACCTTTATTATTTTTTATTGTTTTTAAAAATTTTATTATTTTTTATTATTTATGTTTATGTTGAATACAATTTACGATGGCAAAAAACGACTACAAATTACTCAAAACACGCCTACTTTTTAATCTATAACTTTTATTATTATTTTATTTTTTAGTATTTATGTTTATGTTTAATACAATTTACAAATGTATTATTATTTATGTTTATGTTTAATACAATTTAGAAATGTAAAAAAACTTGACCACAAATTAATCAAAACACACTACTTTTTAATCTATAACATTTATTAAAAATTATAATCATCAGAAAGAAGTATCCTAATTTAATTTAATTTAGTCCTTCTTTTTGTTTGATGGTTTGCACAATTTTTTTGTAAATATCGTTTGTGGCTCTCATTCCCATCACAAAATCCACATGGTTATAGTCCGTCAAAAAATGACTTTTTTCCATCGAATTCAATTTGGAAATCAGCATAGAAACGTCAACTATATCCGCGAGTGTATCCTTTTCGCCCCAAAATAGGGTGGTTGGAACTTGGATTTTGGATTCGTCATAAATTGGTGGTGTTTTCTGGAAAGAAGGTTAATGATATAATAAAAAATGTTAAGTTGACAGTGCTTTGGTACCAGTTTAGTCACAATGTACATACATAACTGGGAGGCATATACTATATGCGTAGAATACAGTATGTAAAATATGAAAAAATAAGAGCAAGTACAGTCAGTTTCAAATGAAAATGCCTCTTGGCGTCCGAATTCCGACGCCAGACGCGTCGGATTACGTCATCCGACGCGTCGGAAAGTTTGGCGTCGGTCGACGCGTCGGAGGCATTTTCATTTGAAATGGACTATAAATGAAAAAAGTAATATTCTTTGGCAATGCGAGAAATTCAAAGCCAGGTATATTTAAAACTAAAGAATTAAAAAATTAATAAAAAATTAGAAACTGAATTCTAAAATTAAATTCCCACCTGTCCATAACGTTTCTTATTCTCCCGCCATGAGCCATAGTCATACTTCTGGAATTTGCCACTGTTCACAAGCTGAAAATTATCACATTAAAATCATATTAAAATCAATCAATCAGTTATGTATGGTGCCTTAAAGCTTGGATTTAGGTATACTCGTTCTAGGTATTTTTTGTTCTTGATATATGTTAAAAAAATTCCAATTCCAAAAAAACTACTTGACTTAAATACCTATGACAAGTTTTTTACAGAAAATGGGGGTCAAATCTAGCTGGTACCCAAAAACTTACCTAACGCAAACAACCGTGTCAATTTTTTACAGCAGTTGACCAAAATTTGTCCCAAAATTTGTCCCAAAAACGAATGTTAACAGCCAAAGATAACCCTTTACTGCATGAATTTTTTGAAATTGAACTAAGAATACCTAAGGCATCCTCGTGCTGTACATGATTCTGTGAAACATCTCGCCAACAGGTTTTACTGAAGTTCGACCAAAACTTGCTGGACCCTGAGATAAAAAGAAACACGCGATTTCATTACGAAAAGAACGAATTGCAAGCATCAAGAGTACAGCGAGTAGTCACAAATGTCACGCCACCTGTTTTGTCTTAGAGTTCAGCAATTTCTGGGCACACTTTAAAGGGTGGATTTAACAAAGGTGGTTTACTAAACCATGGTTTTACGTACGTTTTATGTGATTTACACATAACTTCATTAAGCATCAAGAGTACAGCGAGTAGTCACGCCGCCTGTTTTGTCTCAGGATTCACCAATTTTTGGTCAGACTTTAGTATAAATTATCGCCATTCTGAAATCTGAATTCTGATACGCCATTATGCAGTAGAGATATAAATAGTCCCTGACCTGGCCAAAATGAGCCATGTTCTGCACAGACGTCCCGGCCGGATTATGGGCCAGATACACGGGATATCTAGTCGCGTTCATTTGATTAGAATCCGTTCCACAAATCAGGAACATAATGTTGGTGCACAGCGGGTTAGCCAGCCAGGAACCGCAAAAGGCGTCCGCAACCACTTGGGTCACTTTACTATTCGCGCCAAATTCGTTCTGACCAATCAGTTTGTAGACCAACTGAAAAACATAAGCTACGGTTCAGCTTGGGGTATATTTCTAAAATGGGCTTACCTGGACTTGACTTAACTGGACTTAAACCAGCGGAATTAAGGCCATTGGACATTAGATATACTATCTGAGGGCCGATTTCTTGGCAGAATTAAACGGCTGGACTTATTTTAGTCTGAAGTTTATGAATGATATTGAACTAAACAAGCAGAAAAAAGGCACCTGCTTACATTTTAGTCCGAAACCGAACCCAGTTACAAACAATATATCGGTCTGTAATAGTTTTTAACAGGCACCCTTAACAGGCCCACTTAAGGGGGTAGTGTCGCGAAAGCTGTCGACTTTGCGCGACTATAAAACTGTTTCAGTGAAAGATAGGTCATTGTTCTTTATATATTCTAAAAATATGTTTCAAGGCAAATATTTTTGCTAAGTTTCAGAAAAATTGATGCAGCATACAGTTAGCAGTGAAGTCGCAAAGTCGGAAAAATGACGTTTTGAAAACCTATTCACATTCGATAATTTCGTCACAATTAACAAACTTTTTGTTCAGATTCTTTGCCCAAAGTAAAAGCACATATGCTCTAGTTTATGCACACAAAATTTGGTGCAAATTGCTTGAGTCGTTGTGGAGTAATGCCTGTTTGAACTGTGAAACTGTGCGTAACCTGTAAGGTACTCACAGCAATAATGATAAATTGTAAAAAATTTAGACACATTTTGAAATCAAAAGCAAAACGAAGCTTTATTTTTCAATTTTCTTATTTGTGGCAAAAAATGGTGTATCAAAACATTCCATGTACTTCAAAAGCTGGCCAATCTGATATCTGGCTTGATTTTTTGAACTTTTATGTCTCTATTGTGTGATGTCTGGCTCACAAATGGTGATTGGTTAAAAATATTGGTAGATATTGGTAGTCTAGTGTCTGGCAGTATTTATTTGACACCATATGGTATTTCAGTAGTTTCTCAGTGAACGTACAATTTCAAATCAAAAAGTTGTCATTTTGCAGCCTATGAGCAAAACTGCTTTGGCGACACTACCACCTTAAATTGGTTTAACTTTGCCTAAGCTAATGTAACACGATTCGACACTAACCACAGTATTTTAACTTTTTCACAAATTATTTTGACTGGATATTAATCATTACTGTGATATTAACAAGAGTACATAATAGTGTCTCACTCGTTATAGAAGAAGAGTGAGACACTCTCCTTTCTGCCTGTGTTATAGCTCAGGCAGATGCGCTCGTCATTTCCAGCCCACATGTTGCCGTTTTATGCAACATGTGGGTAGCCAATCAGAAGCGACCTTTGCTTCTGATTGGCTGGACGCCTGTGTACGTGCTCCAATCAGCACACTGGCCGCCATTACAGCCATTTCATTGTTAAATTTTGCCATGATCGGTCGGGTTGGGGGTTTTTTTGTTCCGAATCTTATTTTGCTTACATTTTTATCGCCGTTTTCAGGAATTATTGCTAGTATGTGCTGAATATGTTGTTAACTGGTCAGTTAAATGTGTTTTTGACAATTTTCAGGCAATAGCACGTGAGGCCGCCTGCGTGCTGATTGGAGGACGTGCACAGGCGTCCAGCCAATCAGAAACAAAGGTCGCTTCTGATTGGCTACCCACATGTTGCACAAAACGGCAACATGTGGGCTGGAAATGACGAGCGCATCTGCCTGCGCTATAACACAGGCAGAAAGGAGAGTGTCTCACTCTTCTTCTATAAAGAGTGAGACACTATTATGTACTCTTGATATTAAGTATTAACTGAAGTCAATAACTGAATACTTAGCATAGAATGAAAGAATATTAGTGACATTTCGCAAGTAGATGCAATTGTTTAAATATTGTAGTTTTGCCAAATTTAATAGGTAGACATCCTTATAGTTATCACCGTAAGCTTAATCTAGTTAATAAAAATTCCTATATAAAAATAAAAATAAACAATCAATAAGCTGGCTCTAAAAATTAAAGCATATTACGTATCAAATAGGTATTAAATTGCCCATACTTGCAGAAAAGAAGTTCCCGGAGCCAATAATCGCAAGGGGCCTTGCATGTGACCCAGCGTGGTGATGGGGGCCAGAGCGAAATAATGCTTGATCTAAAGCAGTCAGAAAAATAGCATTTTATTTTTAAAATCTGACAAATGAAAGCTGCGCCACTTACTTATCTTAGTGGCATGGCAGCACGCTTTCTATCAGCAGTAAATGTTTGTTTTTGTTTGTTAGTTGAACAAGAGTA
>JASANF010004615.1:0-53314 GCA_030248245.1 Trissonchulus sp. WLG1_4 | reverse complement strand
TATGATTGCATAAGAAATATAAACAAACTGTGTGACACTGTGGCTGGTGTAATTGTATTTGACACAAGGAACTTATGTACCGTCCTGGCAATTTGTACTCGCACATGCGCAAATAATTTGCAGCAAGCTTTGGTTGTCAATTAAGACTTGATAGCAATCAGCAATGTGACTGACGCACTAACCTGCATGAGCTACACGAACGCCCATTGAAAGTGTCACTGATTGATGTGTAACTTTTGTGCTGGACAATCCAGTGACACAAGCACAGTTGACCCAAAGTGCACAGCAAACAAACGCACAAGCTTATAGAACACTTCCGGTCCTGTGTTTTCCACCAAAATCAAAATTAAAGACCTGTTGTGCTGTGGCACAACAGGAAAAAGCAAAAGTAAGTGAGTACAATTTGATAATTACAGTCTAAACTACATACGGTCTATTTTATGCTAAATGTATAGGTAGGTCGTAAAACATCCGTAGCGTAACAGTTCTTGTATAGCTCCTTGACAGTTGTATCCTATGCTACAAATGCGCTGTACAAGTTCTTTTCACATTACAAGTACAAGTTCACCCCAGTGTGCGTACAAGTAGTTGTACCGCACGGCACTTGAACGGCACACTAAATACTTAAGACCTCACACAGCCAGGAATCAAACCAACGCCAAAAAACAAACAATTATGGCATTCAAGTCATCTTACCTACTGTGCCACCCCTGCGCACACTTGGTTGCCTAAAAGTTGTCTAATCAAGAAAACAATCTCCATCATAATGTTGAAACTAATCATTGCAATTATATATGTATCTGAATTTGTGTCACAACAAGTTCTTCTGCTGAGTGAGCAGCGGTTTACATTATGAGGTCTGAGTGTCAATATTCCAGAGGAGATATTAAACGCGGCCATTAATTGTGGACAAAACAATTTTCAATTTCCGAATTCTGTGCACATTTACTGCTGATTAACTCCAAAGCCTTTCCTCAAACATCAAAAATTTGTGTGTAAACACGTTGAAGTAAAAAACTTATTGAAGCAAAATTGTTTAACATTTATCTTTCAAAATGAGCAAAATTATTTTACAATTATTTTTCAAAAGGTTAGGTCTCACCGAGATTTAAACTCTGGTCACTAGATTTTGAATCCAGAGTGTTAACCACTACACTGCGAGACCACTGAAACAAAAACCTTTAATTCAACTAATGTAAAGCTTTTCAAGGTCCAATCATGGAAACAATACGTACAAACTATCTCAAACAAAAACATTGTCGATAGTGTTAGTAGCATGATAGTGATATGATAGTGTTGACGTCGATAACTTGTTTAGTAAATTGACTTATTCACTTCAATGCTTTTAATTAACTCAATGCTTGCAATTAATAATAAATCGCAAATATGTACAATTGTACGCTTGCACGACATAAAATTATGTTCGTTTCTCGTCAGTACGTAAAAATTATGTTCGTTTCCCGTCAGTACGTAAACTATTTTATATCATTTGCAAGCCCGGTTAGCTCAGATGATAGTGCGTTTAGCATCTATTGAGCATCTTATTGCGGATCAGAATGTTGGCGGTTCGAACCCGCCCCGGAGCTGCATATTTTGCATTCTATGACAGTGAGTGCTACATAGGTACTGAGAGCTCCGGGAAGTGTCAATTTGTCGATGTGTGGCAGGCAAGCAAGGTACATACTTATCCTTCTAGTGTTAATTAACACTAGAAAATTGACCTACCCAGATTAACGTAGGACTCTCAGATTCTGAATATAGTGTATACGCAGGGGGCCACGTAAAAAAGTAAACTTAAGCCGCTGATCTGATATCTATGCTTAGTATCCGTTTGTTTCTCACTAAAAATTGATAAAACAAACAACAACTGATCATAATTCTTCAATTATTTAATCCAATATAGACTTATCTTTACAAATTATGTACCTATTATTTTAAATTTTAATATTTTAAATTTGAAATATTTTAAATTTGAAATTCTGAATATAGTATATACGCGGCCCCTGACGGGGTCGCGTAAAAGTGAAAAAAAAGGTATTTTGCAGCTAGTAGCTTGATAGAAATGTTCAGTAATCAGCTACGTGAATAAGTTTCGGCATTTTGTATAAACTTAGAAATTATTTTAGTCGGAACGTCCAATGGAGTTGTAGCCTACTGGTTAAAGCGACTGACTAGTGATCAGAAATACGTGGGTTCGATTCCGCCAGCTTTTTGTAATTTTTTCTGGATTTAAATTTTAAGTCAATATTATTTTAAGTCGTCATACAAGTGCTTTATAGCACGATTGAACCTATTTTTATACATCTGATTGCGCGAGTGCGGGAAAACCCTCGCGCGTGGCACTTATACGTTTCGCGCACTCTTGCCACGCACTCGGCATTCCCTCGCACATCGTGTGTACAAATACATGAGAGCACGCTCGATCTTGCTACAAAGTATACTTTAAACAGTCATATTTTGAACACAGAAACTTCATTGAGCCAAGTCTGAGGTTCAACCGAACGGCACCCGTTTTCCAGGTTCCCAGACCTGAGGAGGGCGTAGCGCACTCAACCGAAACTGCTTAAACTTCAAGACTGTCATAACAACATGGTGAGACTGCGGATAAAATCAATTTTGGCACTTTCATAAAGCGCTACAACTTTTAAGCATTTTGAACATTCTATAAGAATACGTGTACCTTATTTCTGTTGCTAGATTCGCACTATTGTTGAGGGAGGGCGTTACCTTAATTAAGTACTGTTAATTAAGTGAAAATTTTAGGTTCTTTAGGTTTTTTGTGCCATCGCGATTTGAAATGTTTTTGTACTGTATTTTACGGGCGGATCGACACCCTTATAGAAGAGTATAAACTGTGCTTTTCCTGTGCTTAACCCCTTCAGTTTTGGACATCGTTTTTAATCAGTATAATTTTTTCCTGTTGTGCCACAGCACAGATGTATTGTTGTCTTTTTAATAATAACTTAATAGGTAACTTAATAATGTATCGTTGCCTCGTTTAATTGTTAGGTAATTTAATAACGTTTTAATACGTCGAATTTTGATTAGCTATGAAAAATATTGTGCTTGAGTGGCTCTTTTGCCAGTACGTTTCAGTACCCTCCGTTTCAGAACAAAAGCGCATGTGTCAATGGTATCAGTTTCTCTAGAATTCTTTAGCAAACAACGGCAAGGGCTGTCAGGGTATTCTTTTGTGTCGCAGATCTTTTTTATCCCGCAGATCTTGCTTCCATAAAAAATGTCAATGGAAACCGTGTTTTGAAAATTTTTCCTGGCTATATTAATTGCCCCCTTGGTATGGAGAGACAACAGGTTTTACATGGCTGTACCTAGCCAGCTTATTTAAAGTCTAAGTTTGATAATTGCTGAAGGTTTGGTCGCAGATTAAGTTTTTTCGTCCGATCGCCAATAAAAAAAACTATTTTTAGCAATTATTATTCTTCATTTAACCCTTAGACACTATTACTCAACTAAATTTTTGTGTTAATTACTGGAGATTTGCTTTTGAAATGCATTTAAACTTGATTTTTATACTTTTGCCTGGATATTTAATTATTCTATAATTTGTTTTGTTTGTGTTTAAACACAGTTAAAGCTTTTGTCCAGACTCGTATATATGTAAACCCTTTTGGTCAGCGTATCTTTCCACTCTTAATGTATTTACGGCAAAATAACAAGCAAGTTTATTTTGCTGTGTGACCGCTCCGTCATAGCTTGCCTGGACGTTGTCCTAGAAACGTAAAGTTAGCGGCATTTCAACTCAAAACAGTTTGATGATAATGATGCAATTGTAAAACACTGCTGGACGGGTTGTACGGTTTATATTTTTCCTGTCGTGCCACAGCACAACAGGTCTTTAATTTTGATTTTGTCATATTACACTGTCTCGCTTGGTTTTCGAATGTCAGTGCGTCTGTTTAGTTCACTCTTTGGATCAAATGCGCAGACTTTTGCAGCAGGACTGACCAGCACTTTATTCAGTACGTTTGCTTGCCACATGTATCAGCGTAATAAAGTTGCTGTCACATATGTCACATAAGTGGTGTCTTGCAATCAGCGTTCCGATCGAATAATTAATGTCGATAACTATAGCAATGAGCAGTTCTCATAATTTTTGCATCCAGTTTATTGGATTGGCTATCATAGCGACGGCCGTCGACTATATTATTTATGTAAGTTATAAACCATATGGATTGTCCTTACAAACGCTATTTATATTATAATATTTATCACAGTATACCTATAAATGGGCTTGTGACTTACTACAATATGAGAATCTATTTTCTTTTGCTTCATTAAATGAAATTGATGTTAATGCTGCAAAAGTTTGCGCTGCACAACAGGTTTTAACTGACCCGTGGTCAGTTTACTTAAACGTTTATGCTTCATACTTACTGAAGATTTTGGAAATTAGCTGGTGGATGGTTGCTTGTTTTTCCTGGTGCGCCACAGCGCAACAGGTACTTGATACTTGGTTTGTTTAGAATTTGCAGAATCTTCAAATAGACAAAGTTACCTGTAATTTCCGGTAGGTAGACTTTCCAGTGTTAAATAACACTAGAAAACCAGTAAATCTCATAATACTCAAATACAAAAACTGAGAACCGGTGGGGTTTCGAACCCCCAAACTTCTGACTTGGCAATAGATGCTCAGCAAATGCTTAACGCACTACCACCTGAGCCAACCGGCCTTGACTGTCCAAGATATTAGTTACACAAATGTCAAAACCTAAAACCGCTATGATTTTTTACTTTTTTATTCGTTTCTTCATCAGACGTTGCTCATATTTTTTAAATTACTATGTTAACAGTAGGCTACGACACAATGTATCGATAGTTTAAGGACGGTATACTGAGATTTTCTGCTTCACTTAATCGTATTAAAAGTTTTTTAGATACGATCGCATTTGTAACTCGGTGGCCCAGCGGTACAATTATTGCTTCGGGTTCAAGAGGTCACCGGTTCAAATCTCAGTAGATAAGAATTTTTATATTTTTCTAAATAAAGCTTTTGCGAAAAATAGTTGAACTTTTTCTGTCTAGAAACTTTCTCTATTTTGGACATTCCAAACCTTCTTTATAATTTTTTAAAGTTTTTTCAAATTCATTTTTTACACAAATTTTGAACAAAACGGGTCGAATAACTATTTGGGTTGGGTCCTGTACTGCTTTAAAGGTCCCGTAACCCAAATTGTTTCAGGTTATCAACATGGAGCTGGGTGAAAATTTTAAACTTTTGGTTTAAAATCGGTACACACTAGTGATTTGCCATTATGCCTTGAATTCAAGTTATTTTGGGGTTATTTTTTAAGTTTAAAAATAAACATGCTTCAATTTAGTTTCAAAAGGGGATTTTGTGTGATGTGATTAATTTTTCATTTAAATCAAACAAACTGCACATAATGACTGCTTCTTTTGAAAATACTGCTAATTTTACCGAAAGCTACCTGCTACACAGCCACCATAGCAACAATATGACTTCAGTAACCTACTGCATTTGGGACTTTGCCTACTGGGGTGACTTGAAGTTTAGGGTTTTTTTACATTTACCGAAGTGTGGCCACAGCACAAGATGAACAAAAACAATTAACTCTAATTCCGACAGAGTGTCATGTTCTTCCAATGACTCTTGTGTTGTTAAAAGTTACTTTTGTTTGCGATTAATTTTTACTGCGCAACCGGCCTAATGTTGTCAAACGTTCACCCTTCTCACTCACTGGCTTACTTTTGCAGTGAACTTTTGCTTGTTATTTGCGTATATTAATTCAAATACGTAATCCATCAATAAATTATAGTGTTATTTCAACACTAATTACAGTGTTGTTTTGCTGTCTCGTCACCGCAATGTTTCAGCAGCATTATATAAAAATTTTAAGGAAAACAAACATTTTATTACTTTATAGAGCTCATGTGCTCATACGGCGTTAATATTGAGCCATATGGTTCGATGCAGAGGGATGAATTAAGCATCTTGCAGATTGTTTTTGCAAGTACATAGAATGAACATACGTGAAGAGCTGTTGACAAAAATCAGACATTGTTTTCGCCATTGACTGACATAAAAGTCGTTCTTTTAAATGCTAGTCTTAACGAGATCACCACAAGCAGTTATGATACATTTAAAACTAAAAGTGGAGAGCAGATAAGGAAGCTCTCTCCTTTTGGTGGCTAGATATGTACTTGATGTAGTCCTTGCAACGTCATTTTTTCCGCGATTGTTACATAAGCTAAACTTGGTGTGATTTTAGGTTCACAATGTGTCATTTTTTGTCAAACTGTGAGTCTAGTACATTTCTCACTTTCTACAAACTATTGCCACAGCCTGAACGTTACGAAAAACCGGAATTGGAGGCCATCATTATTTCATACCGTTAATTTTAGCATTCTCTCAAGACTGACTTGATTATTTTTTACCGCTGTTTTTTCATCTAATGGCTGCTCCTAATAGTTGACTTAACGCATGCAGCTCAGCACGGTAACGCCAAAACTCTGTTCAAACTCATGCTTTTGTCCATAAGCAACACCAAAAAACCTACAGTGCCAAACATTATGAATGTCCCTATAGTTTCGTCCTTAAAAACGCTACCCTGCCAATTTAGCCGCATTTGCGCATGAAGAAAGCTGAGATAAAGTTCATGTCGCAAGCACAATATTAGATGAAGCGATTTTGTCAAAGCTTCATACCAGCCAACTGAAAATTCTTTTTGTCCCTGTTCCTATGTTCTTGAGCACAAATATGAATGAACAGGGCTTAACTGTATTGCCTTCAACAGCGCACACTGATAACTGATACCACAAAATAATTTGATATAGATATGATACTTGGAATTTAAATAAAATACTATTGTTGATATTTAATACTTGGAAAAATTGTAAATTTGATATAAATACAACAGTTTGAATTTAAATATGCTTCTTTTGATTTTGATACATCGAAAAAATTTGAATAGGGTATAAATACACACATGTGATACCTAATAAATTAGGAATATAATATGTTACTTTTGATACCAATTTTAATACTGATATCCGTATCAAAATAATAGCAAAGTATCATATTTATATCAACAGCATCAAAATGGTATCAAACCAACAGTAGCAAAGATAATATAACTCCGTCAATAACTTTTGTGTTTAGTTTCAGAATGGACTACCTAACAGCCGCACCTTAATTATTGTGCCGCAATGCTCCCAACATGAATGAGACGGAGGGAACCAACACAACTTTGCCGCAGCAACCGGCCGAACCCGATATGGGGGCCGTATATATTCTGCTCGGCTGTCTGGCTATTTCTGGACTGGTTATCTTGGGCATTTTATTTTACTGTATTGTGCAATGCTGGAAGGAGAAAATATTTCCCTCTAAGCATCGTTTGCGTGCCTCTGACACTCCCTATGACGAAACAGGTTAGTGGGCTGAGGCCATATAAGGTAATACGGCTGGTAGATCTAGAATCGCAATTTTTGACATATGTAAGATTACTTAAAATGGCTACCTTTTCTTGTAACAAAATTCAAAACTGACTACTATCATGCTTTGTCGTACATCCAAGGTTAAGACTAAGCTACCCCACTAGCTTACAGTTCAGAAAGCCAACGTGGTAGCTACTCATAAACATTGGAATGTACACCAAAACGCTTTGGGTGTTTTGTAGTCTAGTGTAAAAAAATATAGTCTCTTTACTCATAGTGTATAGATCTGTCTGAAAAATGGGGCACTGCGATTATGGCACTACCACTTTAAGTGAATTTACTGTGAAAGTCCCATTATGTATGTTTATGGAACGGGCTGCTATTAAGTATGGTCGCAAAGGCGATAAAACTATTCCTTTTCAGGACAGTTTGTGCGAACAGTTTCAAAACCTCGGCAAGTGTAACTGACACTGACAGGTTGCGTGTCACGAGAAAAAATTTTGAAGTCCACAAAAATTGTCGGAGCGTATCATAACGTTTCACACAATTTGTAGCAAAGACTTGACTTGATTTTTAACTGGGTACTAAAGTTTGACTAAAAATTGCCGAACCCTGAAACAAAACAGGAGATTTTGTGACTACTCGCTGTACTGTTGATGCTTGCAATTTGTTCGTTTCGTAAATAAATCGCACTTTTCTTTTTGCCTCAGGGTGAAACACTTTTTGGTCAGTCTTTAGGGTGTACTTACTTGAGTTTAGCTTTTTTATAGGTGTTCACCTTTTTAAAGATTGTTTTTGTAGTTTGTAATTACCCTTTGTGAACATTTATGGTAATCAGAACAAAATCTTTTGTGTTTTGTTATCTTTGCCTATCAGTTAATTCGTTTGGGATGACCTCTGACTTTAGTCACAAAGTCGGATTGAGTTCAGTTTATTTCTTTTATTTCTTTTATTTATTAATATATTCATATTTATTTTTATTTCTTGACAGGTTGTATGTATTCCATTAGTCTAGTGTATTTTAAAAAAACTAAATCTAAAAACACATTTTATGCAGCCTTTAGTTCAGTTTTCCTTTCTGTCTTTCTGTTTCTTTCAAAATATTTGTTTCATTTTTAAAATGTATTGTCAAAAAACTTGTTAACTTTATCCATTTTAAGCTACCGCTATCATAGCTTGGGTTTTAATTTTTTTAGTTTAAATTACATAATTTCTGAGTGCCCGTTTTCTAGCACATATTATATTCCCCATTTTCTTGCAACCTAAATGACAAGTAGGTAATTCTAGCAGGTGATTAAGATCGACTCTGCACTTTGTGCAGCTAAATGGCTGGTAATGGCCATACATGTAATTTCGTTAAAATTTTGGGGGGCCTCTCCTCCCAAAATTTGTAGACCCTTAAAACACCGTAAATGTTCAAACTGATTTGAAAAGTGCTTCTTTAACCTAATTTAGCTCACATTTTAAGGGCCCATGGATTTGATTCCCTTATGTAGGTATGTGTTGAATAGAAAGAGGAGGCCCCAATGTAAAAAAAAAGAAATGGAGGCGCCAGAAATTAAACCCGGGCCGCTTGCGTCGACGACAAGAATGCTAACACTACACCATAGCCCCAAGTCTCGTACGTCCTATTTCTCATTTACAACATAGTGGCAGTAGCACAACTAGAGGACGAGACAGGCAGCTTTGTCTGTGCTGTAGAGCTGCTGTGATTGCAGGCATGAACGGCTGTGCCCGACCTTTGACTCCGCCCACCTTCGCTGACCTCAGCAGCTGCCCCGACCGGCTCTTCTCCGATGGGGTCACTCTCTTCTCCGAGTCCACTGAGCTGCTGGCTGTGAGTTGCACCAAGGGGTTGTGTTGTCAAGAAAGGGTAATTCTACCGTATGCATTAAGCGAGGGTGACTGAGTATGCATCAAATTCCGTATGCGCACACCCATTTTGAAGTCAGGCTGGAAATTGTCTCTTGCCCATTTGGTAACCATTTATGGCTGGCCATTCCTTAACTTCGGACACGTGTCTAATTACTGGCGCCAATAACAAGAGCAATTGTTGGCACAAATATTAATTGTGTTCGATTTTGAACACATTTTTTGGGGCACGTTTTTGGCGGCAGTCGGAAAATTTTTTGCAGTTTCTTGCTTTTTCACTCGATTTTGATACCACTTTTTCGGCCATCAAAAGTAGGTGAGCGTGCCGCTGCCGACATCCTTGAGAGAATGCCCCCCCAACCCCCCTGTGAAAGTTCTAGTGAATTTACACGATTCGTTTTGAAAACTTTTGTTCACACGAGGGAGGCTTCATATTGTGTCAAAACATACTTTGCATAAAAAGTGTTTATGTGGATATGAATTCATTTTTAGTTGAGTTTTACGCAAACAAAATCTAATTTCATCAATTTAATGTTTATCCGTTCAATCTCTTTTAGAAACAGTGATAGAAAAGGATGGCAGTCATGTGCTTAAGTATTTTTCAAGTTACATACTTTCAACTGTAAGCATGTCTGCATATGCTTGAGAGTACTAAACCACTTCACTTGATTGATTTTCAACAAAAACATTTTTACAATCAAGTCTACTTCCTCAACAGCACTTTGAGAAGTCTACTTACGTTACAGTACTTAAACTATAATAAATAATGTTAACTAATTATAAACTGTTAATTAATTAGTGAGGCCCAAGTGTAGTGTCCTACATGGCCAAATTTGGCCAACTTAATCAGTTGATGATATTGTAGTTAGTTAGTTTTGTTTCGAAGAATTGTTAACTGTTCTGCCTAAATGTGGGATAATGAGAAATAAATAAATCTGAAAAGACATTAAAATTTATTTTAAAAAAATTTTGAGGGCACATCCGGGGGCACACCGTCCTGGTCTTGTGCTATTAAAAATGGTCAAGTTGGCCAGCTGACTTGGCCAACTTGGCCAACTTCAATGGCTAACTTGGCCAACTTCAGTTGGCCAACTTGGCCAACTTAAGTTGGCCAACTCAACTTGGCCAACTTGGCCAACTTAAGTTGGCCAAATCAACTTGGCCAACTTGGTAAACTTAAGTTGGCCAAATCAACTTGGCCAACTTGGCCAACTTAAGTTGGCCAACTCAACTTGGCCAACTTGGCCAACTTAAGTTTTTTCAAGTTAGTTAGTCAGTTGATGAAAATGAAAATTTAAAATGTAAACTTCGAGATTTGAACTTGACTTTATTTCAAATAGTGAAAGTATCGGATGTTCAACTTGGCTAACTTGGCCAACTTCAGTTGGCCAACTTGGCCAACTTGAACATCCGATACTTTCACTATTTGAAATAAAGTCAAGTTCAAATATTGAAGTTTACATTTTAAATTTTCATTTTCATTAACTAACTAACTTGAAAAAACTTAAGTTGGCCAAGTTGGCCAAGTTGAGTTGGCCAACTTAAGTTGGCCAAGTTGGCCAAGTTGATCTGGCCAACTTAAGTTGGCCAAGTTGGCCAAGTTGAGCTGGCCAACTTAAGTTGGCCAAGTTGGCCAAGTTGATTTGGCCAACTTAAGTTGGCCAAGTTGGCCAAGTTGAGTTGGCCAACTTAAGTTGGCCAAGTTGGCCAAGTTGAGTTGGCCAACTTAAGTTGGCCAAGTTGGCCAAGTTGAGTTGGCCAACTTAAGTTGGCCAAGTTGGCCAAGTTGAGTTGGCCAACTTAAGTTGGCCAAGTTGGCCAAGTTGAGTTGGCCAACTTAAGTTGGCCAAGTTGGCCAAGTTGATTTGGCCAACTTAAGTTGGCCAAGTTCGCCATTTAAGTTGGCCAAGTTGGCAAATTTGCAACAAAGTTAACAGTGTAGGACACTACACTTGGGCCATTAGTGATGTAATGAATAATGTTTACTTACTGTAATAAGTAATCTCAAGTGATCGTCAAGCAAAACTAACTAACGCCTACACAAGTATAAGTAGATTTATAAGGATCGTTATTTTAGGATTCTTTTGTAACCCTGCTGAAGCTGAAACTTATAAACTATATACTTATCTGAAATATGGGTTTTCAAACGTTAAGTCTGGGTGTTCGTACCAACGTAGGTTTTTAGGTCTTATTATGTGCAGCCTTCCGTTTGCGTGTTGTTCGGTGACATATTTTTTGTATCTGGGCCAAGTACCGGAAAGGGTTGAATTGACGTCTAATGAATATCAAAAAGTGAATTTCATTGTATTGGCAGTCAGTGTTTGTGAGTTGGCAAAAAACACATCAACGCCACGGCAAACAATGGCCTATAATTAGGTTTGACGTCTTCTGGCTTGCCAAACTTGGCTGACCGACCCTCAGACAGACAGACACACACTGAAGACGCCATGAGTTTTCCTAGGGGACCTCCGGAAAACATGGCAAGAACTTGGAGGCTGAGCGGCCGAGGCATTTTTGTTAGGCTAACATTGTCACTAAAGTTTAACTCTTCATGTCAGCCTGCCAGTGACTTTTGCCCCACCGCCCCTCAGCCAGCCAGCACAGGAGCACAGTGGCTCAGTCTGCAGGCGAGCATGTACTCTTGCCGGCAGAGTGTGTCAATGGGCCGTAATAAGGCCTTTAGCCTTATTTTTCCAACGCATTACTCGGAGCTATCACTTGGCCGGCTAGCTCTGTGCGCAAATGTTGAAAATTTGCCTCTTGTTAATCAAGCTAATATTCTATCTATCCATCTATCCATCCATGAAGCTGTTCATGTAACTCTACTTTCTCCATCTCACGCCGTGTCTTTCTGCAGAGTAACTAGTCTAATTCAAATCCTAGTTTCTTGCTTCTCTGCAAAAAAAGCTTTCTGTTCTGTTAGCTATATCTTAGCTCTATTTGTCAGGATACTGTCTAGTGTATTTGTCACAAATTTAGCTAATTATTCAGTTTGCTGATATTTGTAAAAAGCTGCTGGCGTTTCAAAAGTATGCGCCGTGTGTACAGATCAGTGATTTTTAAAACACTGTCAAATTTTTTCATGTATTTTTAGAAATTATGATATGAGGAGCAAACAAGCCCAATCTGCGGCAAAACCTTCTGTAAGTATCAAGCATTACTTTCAAGTAAGCTGACCAGCGGGTCAGCTAAAACATGTTGTGCAGCAATTAATTATCTTACTCCAAAATGTGTAGGTATGAAAAAGATTTACATCGTTTTTTCTCAAAACAGATTGTTTTATGTTTTACAGCACATTTTTATGAGTTTGGAGTCGTTACATAGTGAACCTGAAGTGGCGTATCAGGAAAACATTAAACGCCACCATTGTTTGCGATTAGGTATATTGATTCAAAATTCAAGAGCTGCAATAAGCAGTTTTTTAGTTATAAGTTTTTTAACTCAATTGCCTGTGTCCAATTATATTCCAAAGTAAACAAAAGCAGCCAGTAAATTTGGAAACAGCATTGCGTTCATAAGCTAAAGGACTCCAGGTTAATGTTGCGAACTTGCAAAAGTTAAAATGTGTAAAATGTAAAATTAATTAATAGGATATAAACTATCCTAAGCATGATGATAAATATAATAATCCAGTTTTTAAGGTACCAAACCCAGTTTCAAATATACCAAACGAAAGCTCATAACCCGCTTATCATTTTTCGGTTAACTGCTAAGCTTAATTCTATTTATGGAAATAAAATTAATTTTTGGAACCAGTCCATAGTGTTAAATAGAACACACAAATTATCTTAAACTAATTTTAACTTTACATTGTCGTAATCCCCGTGGTGTAGTGGTTAGCATCGAGGAGTCTCAACCCTCTGGTCGCTGGTTCGAGTCCAGCCGGGGGTCGTTTTTTCAAATTTTTAACTTGGATTTTTTAGAATAACGAAAGTATTGCATTTCGATCACATACTTGCGTATAGATCTAAGACATTTCTTCATCAGAAATTTTCTCAAATTTTTTTGTGCTTTTTGTGATCCGCGTATTTGCTTCACGTACATAGATTCCTGACATACCCGACGCACTAGACTTGTAATAATTAATATATATATACTATCCTATTAATAATGATAACGGAGGTGTCACCTAACTCAATGCCAGCTTGGCTAGAACATTGTATGATAGTGTAACGTTTAGCTTCTGTTTCGCAATCGGTATCCGATTAGTTGAATTATAACTAGCGTAAAACAGAGTTATTTTGTTGCTATGTAGTACACATAATGTTCTAACTTCCATGATAAGAATAGTAAAAACTATCCTCGCATTTGTAAAGCATTAACAGCGAATTAGACAGAAACGTTTAACTTTTGATTTGACTGTAGTTAGCTAAATCTCAAATTATAGTCTACGTAAAACGGTGTTATTTTAACTTACCATTACTCCGCACCTCCGCGAGTGATGTGCACAGTTAGCTGTAATTTTAGAACATTCTGTGTCACTTGTAATCATCATGTCATATCATCCAAGTTCGAAGTTTCAACTTCGAACAAATACCTACATTGAACTAAAATGCATTGGCAACAAATTACTGAAGCAGAGGTACCAATTATTCATGCTCAGTCGACACGACACCAGATTTCAACATTTTGTTCTAATCAGTGCAGATTTAAGTTTTTTTTTTACATTCCTATAGCACTATCTATAAGCATCATTTGACAAAGTAATGATAATCTAAGTTTTAAAGTTTTTTGCCAAAATTAGTCTTGAACAATAAGGTGCGTTGCCTTAAGGGGACGCTCTGCGTAACTTTATAACATCAAATGAAAGCTAGGTAGTTTAATTTGGAACAACTTTTCTTCTTGAGTTAAGGTGGTAGTGTCGCCAAAGCAGTTTTGCTCCTAGGTTGCAAAAATACAGCTTTTTGCTTTAAAATCGTACGTTCACTGAGAAACTAGTCCAATGCTATATATGCTGTGTTAAATTATTACTGCCAGACTCTAGACTACCAATATTGACCAATATCTTGGACCAATAACTATTAGCAAGAGTACATAATAGGAAGAGTATGACACTCTCCGTATTATGCCTGGCAGCGCGCGTCCAATGCGGAGCGCGAAATAGGTCTTTTATGTACGGTTTTGAGGATGGGGGTAAGAAAAAAGAAAAATGAAGGTACATTTTTCTTAGGATTTTAAAATACGCGTCCAGATTTTTCACAATTTAATATTCTTGCTATGAGTACTTCACAGTTTCCGCACAGTTTCACAGTTCAAACAGGTAATATTACGCAACCAATCGAGCAATTTGCACTAAATGTTGTGTGCATAAACTACAACATATGTCATTCCAGTCTGTGTCAACAAACTAGACAGATTGATAATTACAGCGAAATTATCGAATGTGAATAGGTTTTCAAAACGTTATTTTTCCGAATTCGCGACCTCACTGCTAACAGTATGCCGCATCAATTTTAATGAAACTTGGCAAAAATATTTGCCTTAACATATATTTTCAAAATATATGAAGAACTTTTTGCAAGTTTTAGTTACGCAAAATCGACTGCTTTGACACTTCGACACTACCCCTTAAACAACGAAAACTTGACTGAAAAATTTTATCGCCCAAAGTCGGATATTCAGAGCGCCCCCTTAATAATCCGGTCGAACTAGTCTAAACTAGACCCACTAGACTTGTAATAATAATAATAATAATAATAATTTTATTTAAAGTCGACAATACACGAGCATGGCTCATTTACGTACTCGACTAAAATTTCGTCAAATAATTTAGTTTAAAAGATCATCTTTCAGGTGTAATTTGACCAGCATTTTGAAATCCTGCAACTTTTGACCACGCGTATTGTAGCTGGTAGCGTATTCCACCAAAGTGACGTTATAACTTGGAAGGACATCCGTAAACAGTTGCTACGACTTCTTGGCAAAATGACTCGATGTGATGTTCTTTGAGAGTCTGTAGCATGACTATGGCGGTAAAACGAAGCTAAATAGGCTGTATGTCGACAACAGATGGCCGCATAAGCTATGTGTAATGCTTTTACTTTCCGCCTGTAACGAAGGCTTTCTACTCCAGTAACACGCCTTGGTAATTGTAATCTTGGTATAAGTAGTAGCTGCCGGAGTGCGATATTTTAGAAGCGCTCTAAACGAAGAATTTCCTTTTGTGGACCACCAACAAGTAAAGATGAACAGTACTCCAAATGGCAGCGTACATACGTTTTGTACAACATTAACATTTGATACGCATTTACCATACGTCGAATTTGACGTAGTCAGGACATTGCAGCGGCAGCTTTTTGAATCATTACACTTATTGTCATATTTAGAGTAAAATCCGATTGGATATGCCAGCCTAACATTTTGATTGAAGATGCTGACCAAATATCTTCAGAGCCCAACTTGAGCGGAATTGCATAAGGTTCAGCTGCGCCAATCACTAGGAACAGCGTTTTTGTCAGGTTTAGTGTTAGAAAGTTATCAGACAAAAAACTTGATACAGTTGAAAAGGTAACTGAAATTAGTATGCACGGCCGCTGAGGCGGCCGCGCAAAAACCTGTTGTGCTGTGGCACAACAAGAACAAGCAACAGTTTGCTGCAAAAGAAAAATAGAATGAATTTTACAGTAATTTGTTATGATTGACAAAGAAACCTGTTGCGACCTCATTATTTATTCCAACTAGATCAAACTCACCAAACGGCTAAGTACTATTAAACATGTTTGAAGATGACTGAAGCACTATGGCGCAAACATTTCAACCCGTTTTGCTTGAGCAAAGAGCTGGATTTGATTCATACCCGAATCAAACGGGTTAAAACGATCAAACTTGCCATCAAGCTTTCCTGCAGAAACAGTTTGTAAATTTCAATTGGTGACTCGTGCCTTTTCGTGGCAACATAGTTAAATAGTTAGCAAACCTATGTTAGCAAAGTACAATAGCACACTGAATTTTAAAACTTCCTTCTGAGAAACTATAAGAAGCACTATTTGGCTTTAATTTTTGCCCAGCAGTTTAGCCAAGCCCACTCAATTCAAATTCTCCAAACAAACATACGCCGACGGCCATAACTAGGTAAAATGGCTCGTTTTCTCTCATCTATCTGCTTTATTATTTTTTAAAAACTTATTGTATAAGACAAACATATGCTGAACACTACATTTTTGTGCAAAATTTGTTTAGTTAAAAACCTGTCCTTCACATAACTGGGACAAAATGTCAGAATTTGACTATATAAACCCCTTGCTTGGTAATACTGTCGCTTTTCAGTAAATGCCAAAATTCCACTTTCCAATGAAATACATAGAGAACCGGGCTCAAACTTTTTTATTAACTAAAACTGAAACTTTGCCAACGACACTGAGTGAACGTAGTATGCTTCTTGACAGCTAAAAATAAAGATTTGGTAAAAACCAAAGCAGTTCTAAATAGGACTGACAACTTTGCTTGAGCAAAGAGCTGGATTTGATTCATACCTGAATCAAACGGGTTGAGACCGCAAGACTTGTCATACAGTTTTTCTTCGGTAACAGTTTGTAGATTTCACCTGGAAACTTATGAGCAATTAGATTTGAACACATGTGATATATAGAGCTACACGCTCATGTTCACGTACATCCACACAATCACAGTAATCAAAACACGCACATACGCACACACAACTCTCACCAAGCTGTACGTTGCAACTTCACATGACTAATATGGCTGATTCGCCCAATAATTCACCAGATTCTCCCGGTCTCATTTTATAAAACTCTTAACCCGCTGCCAAAGTTTTGTCTAATTATGGAGCTGTCTCATTTTATAAAATAGCGTCTCATTTTGTCAAACGGCGGCATACCTTTTGTATGCAAAACGACTAAAATTAGTGTCAACAATAGAAGCAACCAATGAACAGTTTATTTTGTTATAAGTTTATCCCTGCGGACAGTAAAATTGGAACTGCACAGTAAATTTTTAGGATAGATAATAATATTTTTTATGAGACGTTTTATAAAATGAGACGGTCTGGATTTGGAGAGGCAACTATTTTGGGTCTTACGTGACCCAACGCTATGATTATGATTTGATTGATTACGATTTATGATTTCGAACTCATTATGATTTGATTTGATTTATTTGACAATAAACATAACATAGCATTCAATACAGTAACTTAATGTGTTGGTATTACAATAGTTCATCAAATCATCATGACGATCAAGTCAAAAAACTTGTGTACAGCAAACAGCAAAGTTAGACTATAGGAACCAATGACGTAGCTAACTAGTGAAAGCTAACACGGAGGAACTATTGACTGAAACACATTGCACTAGCCAATCAGCGTCGACTTAGGCACATTTTATACTTGTCCTTAAGGGCACAGGGACAGGAACAAGGACAAATTGTGGTCAGCTGCTGCGAAAAGCTGACACACGCGTTTTGGCTAACTCTTTGCATGCGATCTGCAGGTGACCTCAAGCGTATTCGAGCAAAAAGCTGGCTTAATTGGCTAAGCATTTTTTGTAGAGTCGTGTAAGGGCAAAACAATGGGAACAAGGACGCGTATGAACAGGGTCTTAGTGCCACATAAAGAACTGGTTGCTTGCATTGTCTTCTTAGCCAATCAGAATTGGCGCAGCCAAGAACAGCAGCTGATTGGAGAACTTTTCAAAATTTTGGGCTAAAATTCTTGCCGTTTTGAAACTTTCACGTACTATTTTATGGAAGAAAGAAAATAAACTAAAAAGAGGGGCAATTTGATTTTAAAGATGAAACGATACTAAAATATAAAAATAGAGAAAATGAACGCAATACATTCTTTAGTAAATATAAGATTCATTTCGAGAAGGGTTACACCAAAAAATCACACTTTTCCGTTCCATTTTGCGCTATTTATGACTATACCCGAACTGACAGCTACAAAATCTCTACGCTGATTGGCTGTGCTTGTGCAAAAGATTAAATTTTTGAACAAGTGTTGTGCTTATGCTTGTGCTGTTCTTGTGCTTGTGCAGCATTTTCTGCAGTGTGAACCGGCTGTGCTTGTGCTTGTGCCTGTGCTTGTGCTTGTGCTTGTACAAGTGCCAGTGTGAACCCGGCCTGATAGCTCTACGCTGATTGGCTGTTCTTGTGCAAAAGATAAAATTTTTTGAACAATTGTTGTGCTTGTGCTTGTGCTTATGCAGAATTGTATGCAGTGTGAACCGGCTGTGCTTGTGCTTGTGCCTGTGCTTGTGCTTGTGCTTGTGCAAGTGCTTGTGCTTGTGCACAGTCATGTCGATAACTAGGAAAAAACTGAGCAATGTGTAGTTCATCTATTTAGTGTGCTTTCCTCAGTTATTTTTTAAGTATTTTTCCAATTTTTTATCTATTTAGTGGGCTTTATTCGTGCAGTTAGGGCAGTGTCTCAGTGGATTATTGTTATATAGTAAAGACTGTGAGACAAACATTTAGTTTTGCTGCTATGAAATTAGCATACGCTATGTATGTATGTATTGATTCGAACTTCTCAGCTTCTTGTACAGCTACGCTACACTAAAATGAACGAAAACAAAACGAAAAAGAAAACGAAAACGAAAGTGAATTGAAGCGAAGCCAATTTTTTCGGCGTGCGCAACAAAGTTTTGAAAAATAGTAGCGTGCAGTAGACTAATTAAAGCAGCTGCAAGCTGCTTGTCGATTCAAATATTTATGTGGCGGGGGGGTCTAATCTTGAGGTCACTTTAACTACTTTTTATTTATTTGTAGTGTTTCGTTAAATTATTTGTTAACTAAATTAAAATTTTTACAAAATGATGCAGTACTACCAGAAACTTGACACTACAAGTTATTTAACCTAGTACACACGGTAAAAATTAAAAATTTCAATTTCTAAATTAAAAACTCAAAAATTTAAATTAGTTACAGTTCTTGTATAAAAGCTGTAATACTGACTCAGCAGACAGAAAATTTGAACAATGTATAAATATCACTAAAATGTTACTCATTATTTAATAAATATTTAACTCCTTTATGACACCACCCTCTTTGAAAACCTTTAAAAGTGGATTAGTCCTTGACCTCAGCTGTTACTAGACCCTTTGTCGGCTCCATAGGTCATGCTGGGAAAGCTGTCAAAAGTTGACAGCTAAAGAAAACGAAAACAAAAGAAAGTAAGAAATTGAAAGAAAACTAAAGGAAAACGAAAACGAAAATGAAAACGAAAGAAATATCAACTGAAAAAAAGCGTAGCTGTACATATGCATGTATGATTATTAGCTATGTGAGCCAAGTAAACTCTTGTCATACTCAAAAAACAATAAATCAGCAATAAACCATAAATGAGCATAAGCTGCATATTTACGACTACCGTACTCTTTGCACAAATCTTGCAAAATTGACGTAACCCTTTGCCTTTTTACCACTTTTTACTACAGTGCATTTTGTCTACTTGTTTTTATTTTAATTTAAATTATGATTAGTCTACAGTCCTGGCCTCAAGTAGTATCTTTCTACTCGACGTTCACACGATGTCTACTCGGAATCTCACACGAAAGTAAATTGAAACCACTTCGTGTGGTCCACTCGATTCCTCGGTTAATCTTTAGCGACCTTTGGCCAGCCTGGCTGACTTCTACATTCGTGCATATGTAGTAAAGCAAACTTACCTAGCTAGATACGTATGTGTAAAAGCCACTGCTAGCTGTGACCTTGGACAAAAAGTCACTCTAGGTTGACTCTAGCTAGGTTATGCAATAATGTCTGATGGCCACTCGCACTCACACGCACGAAGGACACTATTTGAGACCAGGACTGTATGTATGCTAAGCTTGTTTCGCATCGCTGAATATTTTCCACAGTGCTGCAATACTCGCCTTACACACATAAGGCCTTTAATTTAGCACACCATGAATCTGCAGAATTATAGTAGTAATCCTAATTATAATCAGGCACATGTTCCCACCCCCTCGCTTCTCACACGAAATCCACCGACCGTGAAAACCCCGGCCCTCTAAAAAACAGTGCCGTGCCTCAAAAATTTACTAATTGAGCTAAAACCAAAAAATCGTTGCCGCCTAGTCACATACTTTTTTTCGCCGATTGCTCCCGTGAATCTCTGATTCTAATCCTAATCAATACATACATCTATATCGGTAGGTTTAGTATTAAGTATGAAGTATTAATACTTAGTACTAAGTATAAAGCACTAAGTATTAAGTTATAAGTATTAAGTAATAAGTATTAGGTTCTGCAAAGTTTTCTAGCTAAGCTGTAGCTTTGTAGCACTGTTGCGCGCTGTTGACGAGAGTTTTAATTTGCCACACTAGCCGCGCCAGGCGTACATACCTAATTTGAAAAACTCCAGACGGGTTTTTTGACCAGAATTTGTGTTTTATATGATTGTTATGGGCTACAGCTAACAGGCTTGTTAGTTAAATAGATGAGCTAACAAAACGTGGTTTCACGGCACCCTTATTAGTCCCCCGTCGACCATCAATGGCCCCTGCTGCTAACTAAAGCCTGACCAAAACTATCATGCCAATACTGTCAATCAAATTGCATGAAGCAGCACTTTTTTAGACTGTTCGGCTTTAAACAATCACCTGTAATGTATAAATAACAGTAATAGTCATTTAGTCGCTTCTTAGTATCTTAAAGTCTTACAAAAATTTAAGTCTGACAACAAATAGATGCGCCACTTAGTTATTTTAGTGGAATGACTTCTGCGACTACTTGCTATACTCTTGACAGTCAAAATCTATTCATTTCGTACAAAATCACATGTTTCGATTTTTCAAGTGGTGTAACTATTTTTCATGTTGTGCCACAGCACAACAGGTCTTTAATTTTGATTTTGGCGGATAACACAAGACTGGGAGTGTGCTATGAGCTTGTGCGTTTGTTTTCAGTGCACTTTGGGTCAACTGTGCTTGTGTCACTGGATTGTCCAGCACAAAAGTTACACAGCAATCAGTGACACTTTCAGTGTGCGTTCGTGTAGCGCATGCAGGTTACGTATTGTGCGTGAGTCACATTTCTGATTGCTACATAGGTATCTGATCATAGAAGTCTTGATTGACAACAAATATCTGCGCATGTGCGGGTACAAATTGCCAATACGGTACATAAGTTCCTTGTGCCAAATGGCCAAATACAATTACACCAGCCACAGTGTCTCACAGTTTGTTTATATTTCTTTACATGCAATCATAGTAAGCTTATACAAAAGATCTACTAGCTGTTCAATGTTAATTCATATATCAAATGAACATATTACAACTATGTATTGCATTAGTATTGCAACTGATACATGGGTATTCTGACCAATGCCTAGCAAACAGCGACAAGCACCATGAGTGTGTCGTGTTTTACCAATAACTTGTGCAGCAAATGATTGTATAGCAAGTGTTTCGGATCGGATTTGTTGTTTGTTTTAATTAAAAAAAAACAAAATGTCGTTGCACAACAGGCTTTAGCTGACCACTGGTCAGTTTACTTAAAACTTTTGGCTTGATACTTACTGAAAGTTTTGCCGCAGATTGAGCTTGTTTGTCAGACTTTAGTTGCAAAACTTGAGAAAACGAAACATGTGATTTAGTTACGAAAAGAATCGATTTTTTTATTTCAAAAGTACAACAAGCAGTCGCAGAAGTCATGCCATTAAAATAAAGTACAGTAAAATGGCGCGTCTATGTTTTGTCAGACAGACTTTACTAAATTATGAGAGTGAGTATTTGTCACTTTTCGCGAAGGATAAAGCTCGTCGTACTTTCTTTTAAAGCCACGCCATGTCAAGTTTTGCACAGCTTAATTGTGCACACAGAGTCACGCAACAATTATTGCACTACCACACACGTAGCTGGCTTCTTTCAGCCCTAGGCTTAGCCGAGTCTTCAAAAGCCGTTAGTTAGATTGCCAACCTGGATGCTATTGTGCCGAAATTTAATTAGGGCCATAGACTGCTGAAGAACGGGCCAACAGCATTTTTATGCCATTTTGTCCAGAAAATGCCATCAAAAAGTTTTGGTCTGTTCCAATTTGGCGCCAAAATAGCCCATCTTTTCTCTCAAAAGCATATTGCTGGCTCTATCGGCAGAGGATAGGCCTATAAACTGAGGCAGGCTTGACCCACTCGCTGTCTGCTTGTGTCTAATTAGGAGGTATATCTTGCTCTACCTTAGCACATCCTGCTTCATATAGCCCTGCTTTATATATAGGCCAGCGTCAAGAGTACAGTGTTGCGTGAGCCACTCTGCTATCATAGCCTATACCACCTGTGTAGACCCTAGCCATAGATAAATTAGCATATACAGCTGTATTGATTGATACACTTGTTCTGCTGTGTACGCACAACAACAGCACTTTTCACTCCCTGCTTTTCTTACCTACCCGAATACCGTCACAAACTGCGAGGTCTTTGCTTGTGTTCCTGATTCGTGCTGTTGAAAACTTTACAGTAACATCACTACCTCACTTGTCCCTAATTTTAGTTTTTTATCCATAAGTACAGTTTCAGCTGCTTCAACAGTGTAACTATGCTAAGTAATGAAATCCGATAAATTTGACCTATCCTCTTATAGAAACAATCGATAAAACAATCGGCAACAAATCGGCAGTCTTAACTCAGTCTTGCTAAACGCAGTTTAAAGGCAACGTGATAGCTAACTTATGTAATACATGTAGAACTTTTTTCCTGTTGTGCCACAGCACAACAGGTCTTTAATTTTGATTTTGGCGTTATAACACTAAACTGTGCAAGAATTGCGTCTGTCTGTGTGTGTAACGTCAGCTTATGTGTGTATGTGCGTGTGGCACCTAGATTTACAGTGTATTCGTCGCTTAATTTTGTGCAGCTTCCCTTAAGTTAATCGACTGTATTCTGCTAAAAGACCAAAATGTCAGGTCGAAAATATTCAAAAAGAAACTGCCGGAGTGGAGTTGAACCACCAACCTTCCGTTCACGGATCGGACGCTCTACCAACTGAGCTAACCGGCCATATACAAATAGTCGATACCAAGCGGACTCAACTAAAATGTAAAACGGAGCCAATTGTCTGTCTAAACATAAAAAACCAAAATTTGCAATAAAATTAAATTCAAATCGAGAATCTCATACGTGTAAGCACCGTGGGTGCTTACCATTTATCAACAAATTCCATGTTGCTAAAGGTGTGTCTCTTGACACAGTGATGGTGAATAGCTAAGCCCGGTTCATACTCGTCCTTGTCCTTGTCCCTATCGTTTTGCCCTTAACCGATTCCAAGAAAACTGCCTGGCCAAATAAGCTAATCAATTTTTCACATGATTACTGCTGGGGTCGCTTGCAGATCGTATGCAAAAAATTAGCCGAAAAAGTGGTGTCAATTGTTCACAGCAGCTTACCGAAAATTGTCCTCGTCCTTGCCCCTGTGTCCTTAAGGACAAGTATGAATCGGGCTTTAGCGTGACCACTCATTAACGGTTTACCTCACATCGTACATGAAACTTATATTTAAGGGGGTAATGTCGTTTTCGTGGTTTTTGACATTTCAGTGTAATTTTTGCGCCCACAGAACACAAGCTAAAAACGGACTACGGCTTCGAAACTTTAACCACATTATCTTTAGGAAAATATCCCCACCCGTTTTTTTCCGTAAAAATAGTTTGTAGAGTCGGTGTTATGGGCTTGTGAAAATTTTACAGAAAAGTCAAATTACGTGATTTTTGCACAAAAATGTCATTTTCTTATCAGAAACGACTTATAAACAATATAAAAAAAACGGGTGGGAATTATGTAGTTAACTGAAAAAGTTTAGTAGTTGTTGGCTGATCTTGAGTTTCATAACTGTGGCGCAAAAATTAGTCAAAAAAACCGCTGATGGGGTGTATTCAAATGATTGCAGCAGTAAAATTGCAAAAGATAATCTGCTTTTAAATATAGGTTTTTTAAAGCTAGAAGGTGTAAAAAATGTAAAAAAAGACCGCTCTAGTTTTCGTTAAGGTTAAGTGCAGTTATGGTAGTTTAAAAAAACACCTAAAAACGCAATTACCCCCTTAAGTAAGATTACTTATCACTCATCAAAACAACCCATTTCTACAAGATTTGTTGTAAGATAATCTACAAGATTTGTTGTAAGATAATGAAAACTACTTCAAGTTTTTGTATAAATAACTTATTGTATTAAGATTGCATAAAAACGCATTGAACTTTTGCATAGACATTTTACAATAAGATAATTATCTGCTGCACAACAGGTTTTAGCTGACCTGCTGGTCAGCTTACTTGAACGTAACTCCTAATACTTACTGAAGGTTTTACCGCAGATTGGGCTTGTTAGTTACGATGTTCTACCTATTTGTACTGAAAAGAACGTCTTAGACTGGTTTTAGCGTTAGACTGCCTTTATGTATTCCACCCAATATACTGTAGTCATGTCACTCATGTCCATTTTTTGCTGCACCCACTCTTAGATGTCTTTTCTGATGTATCCAATTGTCTTGATAATTATTGTGTGCAAAAAAACTAATTTTTGCAGCTTGCCTGTTCCGCGATAAAAGGTTTGAAAAATGGCTTACCTCAAAAGTTTATTACAGCGAGATAAATTTAAATAATATAGCCTAATAAAAAAAATGAAGACTGCTAACTTCCTTGTTAGTTTTAATGTAGAATTTTACAATGTTTCAAAGTTCAGACAAAGCGGCTAAACACATTGGGTGGATTTCAAAGGTGGTTTTATAAAACCATAGTTTTACGTAGGTTTTCATATGATAAACGTAGTGTGTAGTTTTCATATGATAAACGTATGTAGTATGTAGCGCATAATTTCATTTCAAAATATTCCCGGATTCGTTACGAATTTCGTAGATTTTCTTAAACCGTGGGTTTAGAGCTCAGTGGAAATTTCAGCACAACAAATGCTAACTGTGCTGCATGCAGGTTTACTATTTCAACGACAATAAAGCCATGGCTTAACAAAAATCTTGCAAAATTCGTAACGAATCTAACGATATTTGGTAATGAAAAATCTAATGACATAAACTAATCTAATGACAACTGCCTATATCCAGCGTACTGTTATTAAATGTACAGTACCAACCAAAGTTACTTGTCACTGGCTCCGGAATCAACGCTTAAGGGGGTAGTGTCGCGAAAGCAGTCGAATTTGCGCGACTATAAAACTTTTTCAGTGAAAGATAGGTCATTTTTCTTTATATATTCTGAAAATTTGTTTCAAGGCAAATATTTTTGCCAAGTTTCAGCAAAATTGATGCAGCATACAGTTAGCAGTGAAGTCGCAAAGTCGGAAAAATGACGTTTTGAAAACCTATTCACATTCGATAATTGTCACAATTAAAAACTTTTTGTTTAGATTCTTTACACAAAGTAAAAGCACATATGCTCTAGTTTATGCACACAAAATTTAGTGCAAATTGTTTGAGTGGTTGTGGAGTAATGCCTGTTTGAACTGTGAAACTGTGCGTAACCTGTAAAGTACACACAGCAATAATGATAAATTGTAAAAAATTTAGACACTTATTTTGAAATCAAAAGAAACACGAACCTTAATTTTTCCTTCTTCTTAATTGTGGCAAAAAATTGCGCGTCAAAACATTACATGTACTTCACAAGCTGGCCAATCTGATATGTGGCTTCATTTTTTGAACTTTTATGTTTCTATTGTGTGAGTCTCGCTCACAAATGGTGATTGGTTAAAAATATTGATAGATATCGGTAGTCTAGTGTCTGGCAGTATTTATTTGACACCATATGGCATTTCACTAGTTTCTCAGTGAACGTATAACTTCAAAACAAAAATTTCTCATTTGCAGCCTATGAGCAAAACTGCTTTGGCGACACTACCACCTTAAAGGGATTTACGACAGCTCATCATCGGCCCAGTAGCTCAAGTGGTTAAAGCGCTGGTCTGCAGATCCAGAGATGCGTGGTTCGAATCGAATCCACCTTGGGTCATTGATGATGATGCTGTCTTTCTTTCTGTAGAATCACCCTCCCTTTCTTAACACTGTAACACTCCACAAATAGTGCCCTGCACCTGTGGCCGTGTCTGAACTAGGTCAGTAGAGCATCCGTCGCTTGATGGATCAGAGACGTGCATAATTATTGTCCTTGACTGGCCGTGTCATTAGATCTGGCGATCTCTCAGAGTCAGTCCCCAATAGCAACCCGAGTCCCCCGCTTCTCAAATTACATCCTGTTCTCAACTCGGCTCGTCAAACTCTGTTTCTACTGACTGCAAAGCCAGGCCCACACTTGTGTATTAGAACGGTCCATGCTCGTCCTCAGGAACACAGGGGCGGGGACAATATGAGCAGGTTTCACAAAGGTGGTTTTATAAAACCATGGTTTTACGTACGTTTTCATATGATTATTAGCACATAATTTCATTACTAAGTATTGCCTGATTCGTTACGAATTTAGTAGATTTTCTTAAACTGTGGTTTTAGCTCAGTTGAGAAAGTTCAGTAGAACAGAGACTTGCTGTGCTGCAGGTTTGCAATTGTTTTATAGAACCACCTTTCTGAAATCCACCCAATAAGTTTGGACCAGATGATGAGAAATAATAATCGACAAGACAATTTCGGCAATTTTTCTCATACAACATGGAAAAGATATTACTTTGTGCAAAAACTTTTACATTTTAAAAGCTTTTTTAGTCGCTTGGAAACAGTATCATGGATGAGTATTAACACTGATTATCCACTTTTTTCCGTAAATATAATTCAACTAAAACTATATTACAAGATCTTTTGATTCAAGATATTTTCCCAACATTTTTTACCTGAACCAACTAATAGTGGTCACCAAGCTATGGAATTTAAAATAGCTTTAAAATGCCAGTCATAAAGCTCCGCGTTAAATCAACTTGAGTACCCCTGCAGTGACTATTAACGGTAATTGAGCGTATTTAAATTACTTAAAATACTAAACTTTTGCCCCGACCCACAGATTCAGAGTCAAGAATACTAACCACTAGACCAGTAAGACCACTGGATCAAAGTAGTTAACACCACCTACATACATAATGTGAGCTTACGAACTTCCTAGCTTTGAGTGACAAAATACGAATGTCACAAATAGAAACACGAGTGTCGACATCGGGTAGATGATAGTGCTGATATGCACTGATGTCGGAGAATAGAAACATTTTCATTTAAAAATTAATTCATATTTTATGGTCCACATACATACCATCAAGAGTATACCATGCACGCTCGCATGACATCTTTAATCAACCCTTATTGCTGCTGTAACAGCTTGTTCATTACTATTTCTAAGATTTCTAAGATTCAACAGCCTGGTTGGCTCAGTTGGTAGAGGTACGTGCACTACAGAGCATCTGACTACTGACCAGAATGTCGGTGGTTCGATTCCGCCCCGGAGCTGGATGTTTTGCACTCCGCTATAGTTCGAGATCATGCTAGTTTCGTCGAGTTGCATGATGTATGGCAGTACTGAGAGGTACCTGCCCTTCTACTGTTAATTTACACTAGAAATTCGACCTACCCAGATTAACGTAGGACTCACAGATTCTGAATATAGTGTATACGCAGGGGGCAACGTAAAAAAGTAAACTTAAGCCGCTGATCTGATATCTATACTTAGTATCCGTTTGTTTCTCACTAAAAATTGATATAACAAACAACAACTGATCATAATCCTTCAATTATTTAATCCAATATATACTTATCTTTACAAATTATAGATTATTTTATAAAAAATGAGTTCAATATACTGTTTCCACCTCAAACTTTTTTAACACTAAGGTCCTATTTATTCCTTTACCGAATTAAAAGGACTGGACTTTTTTAGTCCGAGGTTTAGAAAAAAACAAATCAGGTTAAACGGACTAAACGAGTTAAAATAAGTCAGCGGCTTAATTTTAGTCTGACCCCATTCCAAAACTACTACTGGACTAAGCGGATTTAACATGCACGCTTAGCATTAGCGTGCATAGTTAAGTCCGTTTAGTCCGATTAAAAAGCAGCGCGCTAAAGTCCGTTTAATCCGGAGGTTTTGGAATGGCATTTTTAAGCTTAATTTTTAAAGCGTTTAGTCCGATTAAAATTAACCCTTCAATCCGGTAAAGGAATGGGCCCTAAGACATATCTAGTGTTAGTTTTCTGAATATTTTTCTCGTGGGCAAACCCGACCCTGTACCTGTAGCTCTAGGTTTCTATGGTTCCACTCACAGTTCCATGAATAGCCATATATTGTCTGCGATAGTGTGTGTAGCATATAGGCCTGGGAATTTGCATATATAGCCCGTCCGACGTCATAATTATTTTAGTGATACAGACTGGATCTAATCTGATTTAGTGCAGTGTTGGAATTTGAAGGGACTGGCATTAGCATTCAGATCCGAGGCTGTCCCTCGGCGTGTGGCACCTTTGAATTCATTAGTTGCATTCATTTTTAATGCCTCATGTCAACTGCATATTGCCACACTAATGTGCACCTTTCAGCGGACACTCCTTTCTATTCCCATAACATTTGGCTGACTTTTTTGGTGATATTGAGACTCGTGTGTTGCAGTCTTGAACGTGTCCAAGCCAAATCGTTGCTGTTATGGTGAAATTGAGATACATAAGTAGGGAATGTAGATTTATGTTATGTAGTGTGTACTAAAGTCTGACCAAAAATTGTTGCACCACTTGAGAAAACGATACATGTGATTTCGTTAAGAAAAGAATAGATTTCGACTATTAAGAGTTCAATAAGTAATCATAGAAGTCATGCCACTAAAATAAGACAGTGACGCAGCTTTTTACGCGGCCGCCTCAGCCTCCGCGTATACACAATGTTAAGGCAACCTCTGTAACAGAGGAATTGCCCAGGTCTCTGTGCAGTCTGCACTCCGACTGCACAACAGAATCAATCAACAGATTTGTTCTGCAGTGAAATAGCAGACAGTACTTAAAGTTAAAATTGATTAGGTGTCGAACATTGCAAACTTGCAAGTATAAGCTAAAACATTTCAGCGCGAATATCGCCAAGTAATCGCTATCAGAACGCTTTGGTTCATATTGACTGTCCTTAAACGACATTAAATTAAACGACAGGCAGCGCCGCTCAGTTCGATGCATTGGTAAGCAAAATTATGCTTGCTGCATCAAATTTCTGGTGGAATCAGCAGTTCATAATGTGCCGCGGTTTATATTCTTTAGAGAGTATATATTTTTAGAAGAACAAGTGCCGGTAATACCTATCCTTAAAAATTCCAAAACAACAAAGAATATATTTATTGCACAATAAAAGTCAGCTGTATATAAAAAAGATGCAAACTGTCATGTTCCAAATCTGTTGAATATATACCAAATAATTTATGCGGTATTTATCAAAGATTACCACATAAATTTAAAGTGGCCCACTTGAATCTATTAACTGAACTGTGTAACTAAAGGGCCCACCCAAGACAGCGTACTGTCATTAAAGCCGCGTCTACCTGTTCCATTGGAACAGTAAGCTATTTGAGATTACTTATGTAGGACTTTATAAATATGTGGTTGAATGTGCTTAAGCCTCAACTTCACAAAGTGTGTCTGATATAAAAACTAGCTACTCGGAAGACGTACTTGTTTATCAGACTTTAGGTAGAAAAGAAATTTCCTTACGTTTCATAGCAAAAAATACTGCGTAGAAGGTGTCGAACTAGAAGCTATTGGGTTTAGCTAGTTCAGAATATTATTTTTCACTACATTTTTAATAAAAAATCTATATCAGTAGTCTTGTTGTATCGAATTGTATTTAATTTAATAATTTAATCAATTTAAACAACTGATACTGTTTTGGTCACCATTGCGACATTTTTTTGCTATATTTTAGTTTCGTAATAGATACGGTTAATATGTAATGACATTCCACACGGAACCTTGTAGTTACATACATACATGTATGGGGGGGATGATGGGGACCCCCCACCAAAATCGAGGACCGGGGGGAAGGTCTACAAAATTTCGGCAAAATTTAGAAAAATGGCGCTTTTTGGCAAAATTTTGCAAAATTTAGGTTATTTTTGGTCGATCTGGAGGGGGGGGGAGGGTCCCAAAAATTTTGACCCCGTTACATGTGTGTGCATAGAAAACACGTAAGCATTTTTGTCACAATAAAAACTAATAAATAAACTAAACTTGAGCACGTTACAATTACTTAATTTATATATTCGAATTCTTACTCCTTCCGAGATTTTACAGGCTGAATTTGATTTAGGATGTTTTTAACCACGAGTCGGAACTTTTATTTCCGAGCGCTAAGATCAGTTTTCATTTCCGCTATTTTTGCATAGTTCTATCAGTATATTCTATGTTTTTAATTGCAATTAAGACCATTCATTCAGAAGTGTTTATACTTATTAAAGTCTAACCAAAAATGCTGGACCCGGAGACAACAAAGAACACGTGATTTCAGTACAAAGAGTACGAATTGCAAGCAAAAGTACAGTGAATAGTCACAAAAATTTCGCCACCTGTTTTGTCTCAGGGTTCTGCAATTTCGGGTTAGTTCAATTGACGAGACTGTGACAAGTCCGTTTACGTTACTCTCAAACAGCAGCTGACCTAAAAAATTCAGAAAAATATGTGCATTTTATGAGTTGTCAAATTTTTGAAAAAATAAACTACAAACAGTCATTTCCAGTTATTTGTTTTTTACGCACACTAGTACATGATGATGATTTCTTCGGAATTCAGATTCCTGAAGATAACTATCTTTTTTGTTGTTTTCCGTATGAAATAAGTGGTATCTTTCAGTCCGTTAGTTATCATCATATTGATGTGATTTGCATTTTTTTCCAAAAACGACAAAAACAGAAGTCATATTGACAATTTGACTTTTTTATTTCGTCATTGAAAATAAAAAACCAGCGTTCAAAAAATATGTGCTTAATGAGCTAACTGTCCGAATAATGAACAACTCAGATATGAATTTCGTTGCGTCTTCCAAGTCTTTGCAACGTAGTTTTTATCAGCAGCAACTTGTGAAAAAACTACAACTATTATTTTGAGTTAAAAAACCAGCTTTATCTGGTTCAATTTTCGAATTATATTTAATAAAATTTGTTCAATCAATCATCACAGTTTTGGATAAAATTTCGCTGTTCATCTAAATTTGAATTCTGTTCGTGTTCTTCCAAAATGACTGATTTTTTCATGTGATAAATCAATTGAATTGCTTGATGTTTCTTAACAGCTGATGTGATTTCAGATTGTAAATGCATTGATTTGTACTTTTACAATTTTACACTGTGACTGACGGTTGCTAAAGTAACTCTGATTTTTTTCCTTCTGACAATCAACAATCTTCCGGCAAAATGCTGAAATAATGTTCAACAGCTGTAACGCTGCCTCAAAATACGAGAAACTAAATGTAAGCTAGCCCGGATTAATTCTAAGACATGTAATCCACTTCTTTTCGCTTACTTGTTGAAACCGGTAATATAATACTTGTGTTTAACAAGGGTAAAATAAACTGAGGCTCGATTAATGTTACAAAATTGGGCATGATTGTATATGAAATTTTTGCTGTTTTTGGCTTTATTATTATGTAACTGAATGATACTTTTAAATTTTGTGCAGTTTCAAATAGTCAGTTCAATACTTGAGCCGAAATTTACAAAAGAACTCAAGCATTGTTTTGATATAGGATTTAATATCCATATCTATTCTGTCTGTTGCTGACATTAACAGGCTTACAAAGACACCTGTCACACCATAACCATTCATTTGATATTCTTTTATATTATCTTCAGTGATACTTCTGTGCACCCTCAACTCCAAGCGCTCACGTTTCTGCGTGAAAAGCTATCATTTTGTGCATTTAGAAGCAACACATGGGTGGATTTCACAAAGGTTGTTTTACTAAACCATGGTTTTACGTTTGTTTTTTTTATGAATTGCACATAATTTTTTTCAAATTTCAACAGCGCTAAAACCTTCGTTTACGGAAATCTAGGAAATTTGTAACGATTCAGGTGATAATTCGTAATGAAATTATGTCCAAATCATATAAAAACGTACGTAAAGCGATGGTTTAGTAAAACCACCTTTGTGAAATCTAGCCATTGTGTTTCTCTTACCCTCGTGACACCGTCGCACATATTTCGACCTGAAACTATAGCGATTAGCATTTCAGCGCATATTTTTTTCTATATGAATATAAGCTTGCACTATGGTCAATTGTTTACAGTTGGCATCGGGTTTAGTAGACGATTTTGAAAGACGATGATATAATGATATGTTAATAAGATCGACCTTTTGTTTGAATGTGAAGGACCTTTTTCGGAGTAATTAGCCCTTCATCCCATGCCAAATTTTTGGGCTTACGCAGTTACTGTGCTATTTGTGTCGCATTGTGATGTAGGTACAAGTGATACGAAGTGGTACAAGTGCAGCAAATGGGTGCTGCGATTTAAGCACATAGGGTCTTATCCAAAATTGGATTTATCGGATTAGATTTAAATTTATTTCGTCAACAACGCAGCAACAGTTATGTAAAAGTAATTTACTGAGACTTTGCACACACTGAGATAATGTAGGTAATGTAAGCCATGTAGGGCGTAATTTCAGCCGGCTATTTTAATGTTGTGGTGTGTTATTGGTAAAATTAATTTAAATCTAATCCGTTAAATCCATTTTTGGATAAGGCCCTAAGTCTGAGTCTTATGATTTGTCGGAGCTTAGCCTACGTTTCACAAGCTAAAACAATATGCTAATGAGTATTGGCTCATGCTGTTCTTGTACTTATTCAATTAGTGGGGCGTTTCACGAAGGCTTTCCTAAGCCATCAGCTGAACACTTATGCGCGTGCACAAGCTGTTGGCGTATCACAAAGCGTGCATAAATCGAGAGTGCGCACAAATCCTTCTCATAGCTTTATGAGCAGTCAGACCCACTCTTAGTCAAGCTCATATTATTCTTTTTGGACGTTTAATGGTATTTCACTCTAATTAGATACTTATTTTATTTTCTAATTGTAATTTTGGTTCGGTGAATCAATTTTTAAATACCTTCATCTCACAAATTTAATCCAAATTTTCACCTATGTATCTTCTGTTTTTGTAAACAATTACATAAGTAATAAGGCAGTAACGTACCGGCGCTTTCACTGACATACACCAATTTTACTAAATTTTGATGATCAGAATCATTAACGTATTCAAATAATAAAGTAGTCACATTTTGTAGAGCGCTAGTTTTCATCATTTATAAAGTGAAATCTTAACTTTGGTTAAAAACTGACATGACGATAGACGTACATGAGGCAGGCTTAGCAAGTTGGTATTCACCCCCTCCCAAGGTAATCAGCTGCCCCCCTCTGACGTTGGGCACCCCCTCAACGCCCACTACATACCTGTCCTTTGACAAACCGAAGTGGTTTCAAAATTAACTTAAAAGTGGAAAAATTGCGAAAAAAATTCCAGTTGGCGCCAAAAAAAAAACTAAAAAACAGGGACCACCCACTCCTCCACCACTGTCCTCTCTGCTTCCCGACAACTCTGCTACATCTCGGGAAGTGACACATTACTTTACACACCAGTCTTAATGAAGCATCTTGGTGTTGAAAGCTATGGTCCTCATTACCCACATAGCATTTGAACGAAACCTGTTGTGTGAATGTTTTAGGATCACAAGTCAAGTAACGATCGCGCCTCGCCTTTTCAGTACGGGCTGGAGTTTGCCAACGGCAACGGGGGTGGGGGCGGGGGAGGGGGCGGGGGCACCGTCCTGAGCTACGACGAGGGCTACGACAAAGCCCACATGGCCTGCTTCCGCGGCACCCTCACCTTCTCCCTCCGCTACGACTACATCCATCGCGTACTCATGCTCCATCTCATCAGAGCCTGTCATCTCCCATCTAAGGTCCGCTCGTAGGGCATTTAGTGTTTGTGACCGGCAGGAATTTTCGGCCGGCCGGCCCAACGGCAAAATCAGCCGGCCGGCCGGTTAAAATCGGGCGGGCGGCTGGCCGATCAAAACCACCGGCCGGTTGGTCACATTCGAGTGATCGACCAAATTAGAGTGGCAGAATACTTTGGTAGGCTTAGTTAAGCCGAAATGACACTCTGTATTTAGATGAATTGTTTTTTTAATTGCTGCCCGGCCGGCTTTCACTGGCCGCCAGCCAGCCCCGGCCAGCCGGGCCGGTCACCAGCACTAGGGGCATTCATGTCGTAAATGAAGAAATGGGGACAATGAGACTTGGGGTCTGTGGTGTAGTAGTTAGCATGTCGCGGACTTGAGCGGTCCGGGTTAGATTCCCGGCGCTTCTGTATTTTTCGAAATTGGGGCATCTTCTTTTTGCAGCATTCATAAATTGGACAAAGGAATGTCCATCTATGTGTGTAGTTTGCGATAAACCGGTGGCACAGGTGAACTGAACCAGTCATTTCTGGGTTATCAGATAAGCGGTGTCTTTAATCTCTTTTAAGTGTTGTAAATAAGAAATATTAACTAAGAGACTTTGGGTCTATAGTGTAGTGGTAAGCACTCTTGGCGCCGGCGCGAGCGGACCGGGTTCGATTCCCGACGCCTCTGTTTTTTCATTCTTCCTAAATTGGTGCATCTTCTTCCCTTCAACATACATAAGTACCTAATGGGTCTGACATATATACTTCACGCTGGTGAATTACCTCTATTGTACACTAAACTCGGGAGCCTGAGCAGCGGCTTGTATTGTACTTGCTTTGACTAAGTCAGAGTCCTAGTACAAGGATTCCGACTGAATTTTTGCTGAACTATTTTCGGACTACCAAGCAATATTCGCTTCGCTGGTTGCACAGACTTCTGTCGCTGACACATGCACTGACACAATGACGTCAATAAACTTAGTAGGTGGCAGAATTTGAGCCAAGCGGTTAGCACAACAGCTTAACTTTTCTTTCAAAAACATAAATTGCAAAACTTAGCTAGGGATCAATTTGAAATTAAGGCCGACTACCACTGATAAAAATCATTTAACACGTATGCTTAACACGAGGGCGTGTAGTTAGTCTTGACTAAATACAGCTCAGATAAGTCAAGTCCGCTTAGTCCGAAACTTTAGGAAGGCATTTTTAGGCCATTTAGACAAACTAAATTCATTTAGGTATTGGGACTAAAATTGACTCATTGGCTAAATTCCACAAAGGCGGTTTGTAAAACCATGGTTTTTACGTATATATGTACGTTTTTATATGATTACCACATAAAATGATTATGAAATATCGCCTGATTCGTTACGAATTTCGTAGATTTTTTGAAGCCAAAGAAGTTCGGAAAGAAACAGAACCTTTTAAAGTAAGGGTCCTGATTGTTGGGTGCGCATTTCATAAGCTGACAATCTGTGTCTCTTCTGTACGTACTTTTCTTCATTCAATTTTTTTGCCTAAATTTGAAACTAGATTCGAAGTGTCTTTGGTCAGAAGAGACAGCTAGACGTAAAGCGAAAATGTGCGGGAATGTGTTTGTTAGCAGTCTAAGACGCTGGATAGTCACCTGAGGGTGAGTTTGCCCCCTGAACTTGTTGAGTTAATGTTTCAGGATCGGTCAGGCACGTCGGATCCGTACATCAAGATGTATCTGCTGCCCGACAGACGCAACCACTGCAAAACCAGAATTCATCGCAAAACGCTCAACCCCGAGTTCAACGAAATGTTCTCCTTCGCCGTCGGCCACTCCTCCCTTTCCACGAGGATGCTAAAGGTGTTCTAAAGTCTGACCAAAAAATGCTGAGCCCTAAGGGCATTATCCAAAATTGGACTTAACGGGTTAGATTTAAATTAATTTTGCTAACAGCGCTCAACAAAATGAAAATAGCCGGCTGAAATTTTGTCCCACATGGCTCACATACAATACCTCGGTGTGTGCCAAGTTTCAATAAATTACGTTTAACTGACGCTGCGTTATTGACGAAATAATGTTAAATCTAATCCGATGAATCCAATTTTGGATAATACCCTGAAACAAAATAGGTGGCGTCATTGTAGAGGCTAGGCGCAATGATTACCTGCAGTCAGTTCTCTTCGTAATGTTTTTTTTGTCTTAGAGGCAGCAGTTTTTGGTCAGACTTTAGTAACCCAATTCATTAAAACTAATCTGCTAACTGCAGTTTGGGATCAGGATCGTAAAAAATCACGTAATTTAAAAAGGCCGCAACTAGACTTCTCATTGCGCTTCTAAAATTGACAAATTGAAATGAAAACTGCACAATTTTTGATTCACATTCACCATGGCATGTCTTAACCCTGTTTCACACGATGAAGAAAACGCGTGGGGTGCCACATGGTGCCACATGACGCCCCATGGGGTGCCACATGGGACATCATGTGCCACATGGGGTGCCCCACGTGGGGATTCTCCAGGTTTTTTCCCATCGTGTGAAACTGGATTTAGACATGGCTTCTTAGGTGGAGTGTGTTTCGCACAGCGTGCGTACAAACACATGAGCGCAGCTTGACCGTGCTACAAAGTGTATATACTTATTTCAGTTCACAGTGTACGACTTCGACAGATTTTCGCGGCACGACCTAATCGGGAACGTGATCATGCGGGATTTGTTCGAAAAGTCAGACCTCTACACTTGGACGGAGTACACCATGCATATCGTCGCCAGCAATGTATGTCACTGACTCGTTCACGTCAACTCTACTGCTGGTTTGATACCATTTTGATACTTTTGATATAAATATGATACTTGGGTATTAATACTTTTATTACCGGTATCAATATTAAAATTGAGATCAAAAGTATCATATTTAAATTATGGCATCAATTCATATTTTTATCACGTTTGAGTTTTTTTCACGTTTCAAAAGTGTCATAGTTGCATTCAAGTATCATATTTATACCATATTTAAAATATTTTGTGGTATCAAAACAACAGTAGTCAGCTCAAAGGTCAAACCTAGTCAAGAGTACATAATGGGTAGACTATGACACACTTCCCTTGACACACTTCTCACATGCTACCAATAGCTAACAAGCCCAAGAATTCAGTAAGCATCAAGCATTTATGTTTAAGCACATTGGCCAGAGGCCATCGTAAACCTGTTGGGCCAGCTACAGCATTAACATACTCACTTGGTTTATCTTCCAACAAAACGTCTTGTTTTGCAACCATTATAAGTTTTAACAAAGTTTGACCAAAGTGCACAATGGATATATACGGGATTAAGACGTAAAATAAGTTATTGCTGCGAATAGTTAGCAGTAGTTAATAGACTTCGCGAATATTGCGTAAAATTAAAAAAATTATTTCCGGCTAGGCTCGATCCAGCAAACTTTTGGTTAAGGAACCAATGCGCTAGTACTCTGCGCCACGGAGACCACAAAGAAAGATTGTTTAGTTGTCATTGAATATGTTAGGTACCAGTACTTTAACGCTGTGAGTGGCCTGGGCCAACCTTTCACAAAATTTTCCACGAGCTAAATCCTAAAATCCTAAAGTCCTAAATTTTACGATTTTGTAAATACGGATTCCAGTGCCGAGTTATATAACTGTTTTTGGATCTTGATTATTATATTTATTGTTACCGATTTGCTTAGGATAACTTATATCCTATTAATAATATCCTATTAATTATATATGTACTTTTAGTGAAGTCTTTCGACTCTACTTAACTGTGTGGTCGAGTGGTTCGTTTGATAGATTCTTAACCATGAGGTTGTAGGTTCGATTCTAAGTTGGTTACTTTTTGGCAGTCTTTTGCTGGCAGTCTTTGCATTTCGAATTAATTCTCAACAACAGCCCCGATCTCAACAACACAGTGAAACTACAAGGCATTTTAGTGTGACAGATGCACAGCTACGATAGAAGACGTGTAAAACACACTCCGCACAGACACACTTTAAGGCTAGAACTATGTTAAAGATACAAGAATCAAAATTAAAGACCTGTTGGGCTGTGGCCCAACAGGAAAAATAAATGACGATAGTTCGTTCTGTGTTTGCTTTTTAAGTCGCATCATACTCGAATAGGCGGGTGACCCATGCAGGTTGCCAGACTCGCTTGAGTGACTAACTTGTTAGTTGTTTGGCTCGTTTTAAGGGCAGTGAGTGAATTGGCTGCGCTATTTCGCAGATTAATAATGGTTGTGGTCATAACTTTAAGGTATTGTACATATGTAGGCAGTGGCGTAGCCAGCAAAAAATGTCGGGTGGGGTAATGAATTTTCGATTTTTTGAAATGTGCCAAAGTGCACTTAATTGCAATTTTTAAGCAAAAAACGACATATAGCAGCATATTTCGTTCAAAAACAACGCTAATTTACTGACTAGAGCTGCATCAAAAATAGAATTAGAGTTGAAAACACCGATAATCACAAAACTGCTGGACCCTTTTTGACATTACGAATCGCAAATTTACTAAAAAATGTCATCTTTGCGACGATAAATCAGCTAAATTGATACATTAAAAAGTGTATTAAGCAAATGAATAGGATACAATGTAATCATATACACATGCACGCGCTTTAATGAAACATAAAAGCAAGAAACATTGAGCCACAAGGTTGCAAGGGACTGGGGGCGGCAGCCCCCAGAAAAGAAATGGGAAATTTTTGATTTTTAGGTCAAATTTAGTCAATTGGAGACGGGTCCGAAACTTTTTCCGGCCGGACCATAAAAACCAAAGAGGGAACCCTTCTGTAAAATTTCGGTCGGAAAAAATTTCGCGGGGGGGGAATTTCCCCCATTCTCCCCCTGGCTACGCCCGTGTATGTAGGTACTATTCCTAGTTAGGCACAAGCATAGTTACTGTTCTCCTAAGTAGCATGGTGCTGAAATCATTTATACGCAATCAGGGGAATGCATAAAATAGACTAAAAGCAGTATTATGTAGCAAATTTGTTTGGGCTACGTTAAACAAAACAAGCTCAAGACCATTGTTACGAAATATCAGGTGATTTTTGCACATGCTAAAGACGTAAGACAAACTCAAGAAGACCTAAACAAGGTATAACATTATAGATGCACATAGGGGGGTAGGGAGGGTATAAATCCCCCCTGAGGGGGGTCGGCACCCTCCCCCCCCCCCTCAGACATCCGGCACCCCCCCCTCGACCCCACACACCCCCTCTGATGGTCAAAAATTATCCCCAAAAATGGGTAAAAAATTGCAACTTTCTCGCCTGCGGCTAGGCGTCGGGCACCCATCCTCGCCGATTCCCCCCGTGCATCTCTGTATAACATATAATGTACCAAAGGGTGTTCTGCATACTGTTCTGACACGTTAGTCTTTAGGAGTGTTAGTCTAAGGGCTTGGACATAATTTGGACTAAGTCTCGGGAGACTTCCCCTATGCATTCCACCTAATTTGTTCCAGGAAAAAGATGACTACGGCGGTCTGCTGCTGTACTTGTCCTACCGGCCGACGGACATGAAACTGGTGGTCACCGTCGTCAAAGCCCACAACCTCAGGCCAATGGATATTACTGGTGCTTCTGGTAAGGGGAGTTAAAGTGATTAAGGGTATTAGGTTGGTACTAAATGTGTCAATTAGGATAAGTTTACAGTGCAAGTCTCTGTAGTTTAGATCTTATTTGGGTACCATTAGTGTGGCGGTTTTCACCCACATTATGCCCTATTATCAAACAATTACGGGCTATGCTGTGGTGGAAATACCCAATGAGTTGACTAAGTTATCATTAATTTTTTTGTTTCAGATCCGTATGTGAAGATTTATCACTTAGTGGAGCGGCGGAAAGTAAGGAAGAAAAAGACGTCAATCAAACGGGCCAACCTGAACCCGGTCTACAACGAAGCCGTCACCCTCGACTTGCCTCCAGAACAGATTCAAGTCACTAATTTGCTCATCAAAGTCATGGACTGGGACCGGTATGTCCATTGCGCTTACCCAACCAACATTTCAACGGCGAACATTTTCAACGACGAACATTTTGCTTCCATAAATCGGGTTCTGGTGATGCCACGTCAAACTTTTTCTGATTTAACAAACACAAATTTGACAAAACCAATGTGTTTGCCTTAGGGACGATTCACACTAGCAGCCAAATGTCCGGTCAACCTGCAAAAATGCGATATTATCCTACTTTATAAAGTTAGCCTAAAGACTGACCAGAAATTGCTGAACCCTGATACAAAGAAGGTGGCGTGACTATTGTGATTACTCGCTGTACTCTTGATGCTTGCATTTTGCAATCTGTTGTTTTCGTAATCAAATTGCGTGTTCCTTTTCGTCTCAGGGTCCAGCATTTTTCGGTCAGACTTAAGTTATAAACTAAAAAAGTTTCAAAATGGCCCTTTTATTCTAGTATAGTTACTCGGTCTTGTGTTGAAAGAAAGAGGTGGCGCCAATTTAGAAAGAACAAAAGAAATGGAGGGAATTGAACCCGGGCCGCTTTCTTCGAAGACAAGCATGCTCCCACTACACAACAGCCCCCGAGTCTCATAGGCCCTATTTTATCATTTACAACATTTGACATACCAAAAGTTTTAAGTCAAAATAAGTCACACCGCTTTCTATTATTTTTGTCTATATTTTATATATATTTTTTGTCTACAGAATCGGTCGTGACGACCTGCTTGGGTGCTGCGTTCTCGGCCCGGAGAGTCCGACGGCCGAGGGTCGATCGCAGTGGGAAGAGGCCATCAGCTATCCGGGTCGGGCCGTGGGCAAATGGCATTGCTTGCTGGCCGATGTGCCAAAGACATTCACTTCGATCGAACGAGCCACCAACTTTAGCAAAAAGTGACCGCCCCTGGACCGCCTTCGACTCCAGCGAATGCAAAACCCGGCCTGACTCGACCCCTTTCGAGTGGCACTGCCCGTCGAGTGCTGTCTCGAGTCCGCTCCGCTCGCAATAGCAACTGTCGATTTTCAGCGGTTGTGCTGAACTGTATGCATTTCTTCCATATACAATAATGATTGATTGACCTTTGACCCCGCCCTTGGCCCCAAGCGGCCGACCTGGGCCCGCCCTAATTTTGACCCTAGCTACGAGTTTCGTCTGGTTCGTGCTTGTCCGTCGACTTTGTTAGATCCAGTTTCCATGTTTCGATGCATAATAGTTAGGGTTTAATACCTACTTGTCCTCTGTACATAAGCAACCTCTAACGGCCTTTCATACATGAACTGTAGGTATAAGATAAACTTAACTCCGTAACTAAACATAGGACTACCTTAAATTCTAAAAATCAAGTAAATGCATGTGCTGAGGTTGAGTTCTTCAACAAAGTTTTAAAAACATTTTCCAATGCGATAATGAGTTACTGAAGTTAATCGATTTAATCCAATCCAGTTAATATAACTCATGGAAAGGCCCTGAGTAGTTAAAAAAATGTGGTTGTATTAGCTACCATCAGCATATCCTTGAAACTCAGAGCTGTTTTTTTTCAGCACTACCGTTCGGACAAGTAGGAATCAGATGGTAACAAAGGGACAAGCGTGACCTTTGACCTTTGTCCGTATGACCCGGTTACCTTTGCAATTAGGCTGCTTCAATACTGTTGCTTGATGTAGAAAAAAAGTATATTTTATTCTGCCGGTTTTATAATTGTGATTCTACTACAGTGTGACAATATCAAGAGTAATGTACTCCTGGTCAGTTATATATAATGTAAAGTTATGTTTTGCTGTACATTGTGATATATATTACGAATGTAACATACGTGGCCAATAAACAAAATTTAATGGATTTCTATCAGTCAGTTTCTTGTGACATTATTTGAAAGTAGGTATGTAGCAACAAACTGTTCCGAATATGTAGCAAACAAGCCAAATCTGCGGCAAATGTTCATTTGCAGCAACTAGAACTGCAAAATCTCAGTCAAAACTTTTTGAATTGTGAAGTTTAATCCCTCTCTACAGCCATTTTTACTGACAATTAATTTCAACTTGGTCTCATTTGTGTCACTTTTGAAGCAGGCAACAATGTATGGTGATTTCGAATAGAAGTAGGTAACAAGCTCTTCTGCTGGCTGAGTGAGAAGTGGTTAAATTGTGAGGCCTGAGTATGCCAGTGGAAATATTAAACGCGGCCATTTTCTGTGGATAACATCATTTATTAAAATCAACCGATCTTATGCACAATGCAGACACACTTACTGTTCATTTGCCTGAAAGCCTCTCAAACAGCAAAAATTGGTAAATTTTAAACAGGATTTCAAATTAAAATTTATATTTTTAAAAAACGTTAGGTCTCACCGAGATTCGAGCTCGAATAACATGATTAGGAGTCCAGAGTGCTAGCCGGTGCACTATGAGAACCTGTTAGACAGAGCCATAACTTAACTAATGTATACAACTTCTTTGTGTGCGACAGAGCTGCCGCTTCACCGCAAAATCTTAGTTTTGAATAGTAACGACAATTGCATTTTCTGAACAACTTTTAGAATTCTTGCAATTGTAACAATTGTATTAGAATACTTAATTATCTAATATTAATTCATTTATAATGCAAATTGATAAAACGTTCAAGATAACATCAAATATAGTCGTTTTGCTGATTGTTGCTTGGCTGATTTTTTTTCTTCACCTCCCGCCTCAAGGGTTTAGGGTTATAACAAGCAGCAATTTTATGATCAAGAGTTTTGATCCACGGTCACAGCATAAATGAAGTCATGACCAACAGTCAGTGCAACATAATATAATCGGTACTCGGTAGAATAGACATCAGCTGGAAGAAATCCCTTTAAGGTGGTAGTGTCGCCAAAGCAGTTTTGCTCATAGGCTGCAAAATGAGAACTTTTTGCTTTGAAATTGTACGTTCACTAAGAAACTAGTGAAATGCCATATGGCGTCAAATAAATACTGCCAGACACTAGACTACCAATATCTACCAATAGTTTTAACCAGTCACCATTTGTGAGCCAGACATCACACAATAGAGACATAAAAGTTCAAAAAATCAAGCCAGATATCAGATTGGCCAGCTTGTGAAGTACATGTAATGTTTTGACGCATAATTTTTTGCCACAAATAAGAAAAATAAAAAATGAAGGTTCGTTTTTCTTTTGATTTCAAAACAAGTGTCTAAATTTTTTACAATTTATCATTATTGCTGTGAGTACTTTACAGGTTACGCACAGTTTCACAGTTCAAACAACCATTACTCCACAACCAATTTGCACTAAATTTTGTGTGCATAAACTAGAGTATATGTGGTTTTACTTTGTGTAAAGAATCTACACAAAAAGTTTTTTAATCGTGACGAAATTATCGAATGTGAATAGGTTTTCAAAACGTCATTTTTTCCGACTTTGCGACTTCACTGCTAACTGTTTGCTGCATCAATTTTTCTGAAACTTGGCAAAAATATTTGCCTTAAAATATATGTTTAGAATACATAAAGAACAATGACCTATCTTCTACTGAAAAAGTTTTATAGTGGCGCAAAATCGACTGCTTTCGCGACACTACCCCCTTAAACGAAGTTTAACCTGTCGCTCACATTATTTCAACTTTTACTAAATTCTTTTTTAAAACGTTTGTAAATTTTACGTTAATTTTACGAATTCAGTTTTAAATAATTATGTTGAAGGATTTCCCTATTTTGTGAACGAAAAAAGAAAAAAATGGTGTAGAGGATTGAGCCTGGGATTTGTGTGTGGACTTGGAGAATGCTTAACAACACTGCACCCAACAGAACCCCCAACTCTGTCAGCCCCAAATATTATTCTTTTCTCTAAGTCTACCTCATTCGACCCACACATGGTTTTCTGACGTGACTGATAACTCACCCCAGGTTTCTGCAGCTTAAAATGTGTGAATGCCTTGAATTTACCCAACCTAAGGCACAAATTCCGACGAACCAAGCCACCACAGGGCCTACGCAAAAACAAATATCTGTTCGGTTAGTGCATGTTTTGTGTAGCTATTAAATCAAGGTGTTTGCGAAAAAAACACGGTGCATTTATGGCTTACAAATTTACACCATGCTATAAAATGCATAAGTTTGGTTTATACCTCTCCGTATTTGCGTCTAAAAAAGGCTAGTAAGACTCACAGTTGTAAATGCAATCTGTTTCAGTCTTACAGTTTAGCTCATGCACCCGAAATTAGTCTCTGATTGACGAAGTCTTGCACAGCAACTACTTAAACATTAAGCTTGCATAATAAACGACAATAAACGCGTACTTGAGGTACCAAAAAAACTGTTATGCCAAAATAATTACCATTTTCTGATTAAACACTTGTTTTCGAATATATACATCTATTTGAAACTGCCGCCAAGGTGCGTTTTACTTAGTTTTGGGATGACTTTTTTGTTGCTGCTTGTTTTGAAGAATTCTGGAAGTAAGTAATTAAATGCATTTTACCTAGTTTTCGATAATTGAAGCGTCAGTCAATAAAAAAAATTATGTTTAGGGCCTTAAAGAACAATAGAAAACGACTAGTTTGGCCATTTCGGCCCTACAGTAAGCTACATAGCTAGCGACAACAAACCGAAGCCAGCTGGCTGGCCGCCTGGGCCAGCTCTCACACACACACATTACAGAAAAATTACACACAAACACGCTCACAAATTTGCCACAGTGATTACATGTAAGACGTGCAATTTACGCAGGGCAAAACAAATGTAAAGTCCTGTCGCTACTGAGGTAGCGACAGGAAAAACCCTCCTCACCCGGCATCCGCGGGAGAGCCAATACATGAGCTATAAAAGCGAATATGTAACGACTAGTCCTGTCTGGTTAAGTCATGATCTATGTAGGTTATGAGTCGTTAAGTAGGAATCCAGCCAGCTTCTTCGCAATGAACTTTCAATGCTGCTGCGTTATTACGAGGTGTTTTGTTATGTGTTATTTCCTCCTTTACTTTTTAGCATACTTGGATTATAGTTAGCCAACAATGAAGATTTGCTCAAATGAAGAATTGATAATCAAGAAAGAAACAACAGAAAAGGAAACAAAGACGAGAAGACAAAAGTGAGGTTAAATATGCGAAGAAGAAATCAATTAATACAACTGCTAACCTTTCAAAGAAACGTTCTACAAATCAAAACGAGTGAGAAAGGAAAGCTCATTAAACATCGAAGTCTGAATCCTGGGTCCTCACTCCTTATTCCATAAGAGGATAACTATTGGATTTGTAGGTAATGTCCACACATTCAGTCCAAAATATGATAAGCTTTTACTTATCTCTAGTCTAGTTGCAATGATGTAAGGCATGGAGATTTCAATTGCACTCAGATATCTGAGTCCAATACCTACTTGCAACTCTATTCTGCTGGACAATTCACTTGAGAGCACTCACACTATGTAGTAAAACAGCGTATAAAAACACTACTGTGCCTGACTGATAGATATTGCTTTTAACAAGCCCAATCTGCGGCAAAAGCTTCAGTAAGCGTTAAGCATTCTTTTTCAAGTAAACTGACCAGCGGTCATTTAAAACCTGTTGTGCAGCGGTATCTCGTTATACGGCAAGCCTTCCTGGGGCCGGTGCTTAAAATGGCTTTTATCGCCTTCAGATGAAATATTGCATAAAATATTGCACCTTACTTAAACTTTGAATTAAGTTGTTTGGTAAGTAAAATTTTAGTGTAAATATATAAACCAGGGACACAGAAGGTTGGTACAAAATGCAATCAAAGTAACAAAAGTGTGTCTCCTGAGGAAGAAAAATATATTTATGATTCATGTTAACTAGACAAATTTTCAATAATTGGTAAAATCAAGAGTGTATAATAGTGTCTCACTCTATTTAGAAGAAGAGTGAGACATTCTCCTTTCTGCCTGTGTTATAGCGCAGGCAGATGCGCTCGTCATTTCCAGCCCACATGTTGCCGTTTTGTGCAACATGTTGCTGGCCAATCAGATTCTCTGCGAAACACACTTTAGTATATAATCGCTGATGCGTTGATAAGCATTAAGATAGGGATAAAAGGTTAATTAACTCATTATTTATTCATAGTCTGCTTGCAAAAACATTAAAAAAGGTTTGCAAATACCTTTGAGGATATTTTGGCAAACTTTCAGCTAAATTAATTGAGAAACTTTTAAGAAATTGACAAAAGTTTATATCTCAAAAGTTTCTCAGTCAATTTCGGTGAAACTTGGCCAAAATATCCCCAAAGGTATTTGCAAACATTTTTTAATGTTTTTGCAAGCAGACAATGAATAAATAATGAGTTATTAGCCTTTTATCCCTATCTTAATGCTTTTCAACGCATCAGCGATTATATACTAAAGTGTGCTTCGCACAGAATCTACGCGCTGATTGGCCACCAACATGTTGCACAAAACGGCAACATGTGGGCTGGAAATGACGAGCGCATCTGCCTGCGTTATAACACAGGCAGAAAGGAGAGTGTCTCACTCACTCTTCTTCTAAATAGAGAGACACTATTATGTACTCTTGGTAAAATGAATTATTAAAAAACAGCAATGTTGATTCAAAAAATCGCGACCGAAACCCGGGATCGAACCAAGGACACTTAGATCTGTAGTCTAACGCTCTCCCAACTGAGCTATTTCGGCTACGATAAACGATAGATAAAAATCGTTGAAAACAACCTATCTGCAAAAAATCAGATGCTCAGTTTGTAGTTTGCGTTCAATGTTAAGGTTCACATATATGTATATAAAATTTTTTTGTTGTAAAAATATGTTTTGAATTCTATTCGCAATTTAAGTTTTTAAGTTTAATATCACAATTTCTGTTCAGTATTAATGATTGATCACACAAATCCTCAAACTGTCACAACAAAATCAACGATAGTGTTTTATTGGTAACAACACATTTATTCAAACTCTAATGAGAGCTGGTTGGCTCAGACGGTAGCGCGTTCGAGTTTAAAATCTGATGCCAGAGAGTTCGATTCCGTCCTTCACTTTTTTTGCGTTCCACAATCTCTAATGGTATTCCACTTAAAGTAGATGTTTTCACTGCCCATGTAATTCAACACTGAACCCATTCAAACTAACGTAGAAAACACTGCAAACCACATGTGACGCTCGCGCTGTTAGACTGAAGCAAAGGTTACACATACCAACTGACAAAAGGTGAACACAAGCTCAGTGTTATTGTCCAAAGTCAAAATTAAAGACCTGTTGTGCTGTGGCACAACAGGAAAAACTTGGATATATGAAAATCAAAATTCAAATTCAAAACTTGACTATATGAAAATCGCCAGAATAGCCACGGCCAGCTATAGCTGCGGCGAAACAGTCTAATCGGATGTGTTCTGAAAATCGCCACAGCTATTGCCAGCTATTTCAGACTAAACAGTGTATTTGAAAGGCTATTAGCGGCTATAGCCAAATCGCCACTTCTTAGGGGTCTCTGTTGATTTCAATAATAGCCCAGATATGGCCGGGTTTCTTCAGTCAAAACTTGGCCAGTTGAAAATCGCCAGAATAGCCACGGCGAGCTATAGCTGTGGCGAAACAGTCTAATTGGAAATAAATGTGCTGAATGAAATTCGCTACAGCTATTGCCGGCTACTTTAGACTAATCAGTGTATAATAATTGGCTGTAGCCGAATCGCCGTTTCTCTGAGGCATCTAAAAAACCGTGATAGGCTACATGGGAAACTTAACCGATTAACGTGTAGAGTCAGCTTGGGAAGTCATTGCTCTTTTTTTTTCAAATCGCAATTTTGCAGTGAAATTTCCTTATAAAATAACATTATCATGTTGTAAATTATAGTTTATCAAACTTTTATGATGTTTTAACGTTAACAAAATTTTCATTTTACCAGACTATTTCCACGTGCTAATCACATGAATCTCTGGAGTCGCCATGCCAGCATTTTGGTTCAAATGTTTGACAGAAAAAAAAGCTGAAATTCTGTTTCGAGTATTTAATTAATTCCTGTCAATTGAATTACTAGAATTAAATGATGAAATAAAAGAAAATTTCAACTTTGCTCTGTGTGCATGAAACATTATTCACCTGACTCTGTATCCAGCTTGGCATGGAGGCGAAGTCGAGTGGTCAGAGGCGCTGTTTTCAGGCTGGCTGGAGTAGAGCGTTCAGTTGTTCGATTCCCAGGTGTTTTTTCATTTTGATTTTTTTGGTAAATTGGTCGACTGTCGAATCCGTGTGAATATATTAAGTATGGCATTGCTTGGCGTGCCACTTTTAGCGCAGCTTTCGTCGCAACGAAATTGAAAGACACGGGGTACAGTGTATTAAAAACTGACGATTTTTAGTGCAATTTTATGTATTTAAAAAATGCAGTTAATGGGGAAAACTGCCGTTTTCCACTTAACAAAAAGGGGTTTAACCTAATAGGTAAGTAGAAAACTGCTGTATTTTTAGCTATAGTACATAATATGGACTCCTTTGTTGTGCAAGGAACCTTGCCCCCTTTGAGGTCTACTTGTTACTTTGTGTAAAACTAAAATGTCAAGACTAGCTTTCCAGCTTTTTTTACTAAAATTCAGAATACTCGTACAAACAGGCATAGACAATACAATCACAAAAGTTGACCAAAAGTAGTTTAACACTTAGGCAAACTATTTGGAAGCTTCCGACACTAGCGATGGAAACTTCTGTCCGATATGCACAGAATCCATACACCACATAATTACAAAACCACAATGTCTACAATTCTATTGCACCACTGACTGTGACGCAAACTGTCTCTGGTTCTCCAACTGCTTAGCTGAGTTAAGCAACTTTTAGTCAGACTATCAGATAATCAATTGCGGCATAAGTTTTTCCTGAGATTTTGTCCAAATGGAATGTCTTCATATTCTACTAAGCCGTTCAATCCATAAGCAGCGAGGCCAGCTCCTAAACATGAGCAAAATAGGTATTATAAATAAAAAATCGAAACAAATTACAAAACATCAGAATAAAACAGTCAGATTATTCTTCTGAAAGTTTTTACTTCAGACGCAGAAAAGCTACTCGAAGAAAACAGCTTTTTCACCATTTCAGTCCGACAATGACAAAATAGCCGTTCAGTTCGGTCCGCTATGAGGTCTCGCTTTCCGCCACTCGAACAAGCAGAGGCCCACCTGCCATGCCATCCTCCCTGACTGACCCCAGACGCGAGGTGTGGTGGGGGTCAAAGGTCAAAGGTCATCGTCATCGTCCAGCCTGGTGTCCGGGTCGGACTCGTCGGCGGGCCCCTTGAGTGCGTCCAAACTGAACGCGTCCTCGGGCACGTCCTGCATCTGCACGCTGGGCGCCGCACTCAGGCACTTCAGCTGGTCCATGATGGTCGCCCGGATCGAGTCCAGAAACTAGAAAACACAAAACACACACACCTACACAAACTACAGAAAAACAACCACACTACTTCACCTAACCTGGTCCGGTTCATACTCGTCCTTATGCTTGCCTCTATCGGTTTGTCCTTGAGCGATTCCAAGAAAACTACCTGGCCAAATAAGCCAACTTTCGCATACAGATGAGTGATGACTGAAGCCACTTTTAGACCGTATACAAAAAATTGGCCGAAACGTTTCTGTCAATTTGTCGAGAGTCCGTTTGTCCGTAAGCGTGACGACATGTCTTTTGACAAACGAGTCCGCTATTAATCAGCCCCAACTATTAACGGGCACCATTTTCCTTATAGTCAGTTTCCCAGACACAGTGATGAAAAATCACAGTACACAAACCTGCAGGCTTAGCGAGGATAATCACGTCACGTATCCATGCATTTCGCTTCACATTTACCTATTATGTATTTAATTATAAATCAAGCGCGGATCCACTCCCCCCCCCCAATTTTTTCCGACTGAAATTTTACACAAGGGTCCCTTTGGTTTTTATTTCCCGACCGATAAGTTTTCGATACGTCTCCAATTGATCAAATTTGCTCTGAAAATCAAAAATTTCTCTCAATTTTTTGCATGGGGGCTACCGCCCCCAGACCCCCGCAACTTTCTGGCTACCTGGTCATACCGTCTGTCTTTGCTACCTACTGTCTTTTGTCAAAGTCTATGAATGTGCACATGACTACATTATGCTACATTTACTCGTCTAATACACTGTCTAATGTGACGTTCCTCATTTGTTTAATTTCCCAGTTGGAAACAATTTCTGATACGACTACACGTGACCAAATTCAACCTAAAAATTGAAAAAACTAACTTTTTTGCATTTTAATTTATCGTTAGCTAATTGCTGCATAGAGAACGGATCAGTTTTGAAAAAAGTTCTTTCCATAGCAATATCCTCAAAACTGTATAATGTCTCTCCACTTTAGTACAGTTTGATAAAAGTTAGATTTTATTGGATAGCCCGGGGTCAAAAACAGTAACGGTGTCTAGCTAATGGGGGCTGCCGCCCCCGACCCCCGCAATTGTAATGTATTGTATTTGTAATGGCCTAGGGGGGAGGTTGCGCCCACCCCCCGAAAATGGATCCGCCACTGTTATAATATATAAATTTATTTATTTATTTTCGCAAAGTAAATCAACTAGGAATATACAAGTAGCATCGTGTGTTAACCATGACTCAACGCTCACAGGTCGCGAATTCTGGTTTTCCTGCTTGCTTGGCAGCTCCGGGCACAGGGTAAAGTCTGGAGAGAAATATTCCAGGTACTCTGCAATAACAATGGACTGATAGACTCAAACGATACTAAACTCAACACCCACCCCCGGTTTATCATTTTGGTACAAGAGTGAAAGCATTATTACAACCAAACCACAAGAGCAGGCCAAATTTCTATAATGTGTGATGTTATAAGGGTTATTCTATCAATTTTATGCGATATGTACCTAAATTTTGAACAGAATATAAAAAAATCTATATTTCTTGGCAAAAACCCGGTTAATATTTCGCACAAAATGGGTGAAAAATGCTGCTCGCGGTTCCGCAAAGCGTATAGCGCGAACGGCAGTTACAAAGTTGGTTGGTATAAGACCCGCCCAGACTAGACATCAGTGGTAGAGTACTAAAAGCATGGGCTTTATATTTGTGTGTTCAATCCAAAAATCAACTGACCAGTGGTGTCGGGTATTTCGGAGGATATGTTCTGTCGTAGCAGCACGGCGGTCTCGTAGGTCCAGCAGCGGGCCACGTTGCGCACGGTGTAGCCCCCGCCGCCCAGCACCAGCAGGGGGATGCCCATGTCGCGGATGAACTTCACGCACTCACTAAAAAACAACAAAAGACGATGCCCACAATCATAGACTGGTCAAGTGGCCACAACGGGTTGCCGACCGATCAGGGGAGCCTATATACTAGGTAAACGACTCTGTATGTGTGTTCAGGAGCTCAAATTAAATTACTCCTAGAAACTTCAAAATCGCAATTTCAAAAAATTGACCATTTTGGACCCCGCTATCCCGGGGGTGCGTGCGGGCGTATAGGAGCCATGAGGGTCCTAGGCAAAAATGGACCTTGTATTCGTGTTCATTCGGGCTTAAGTTACGCCAAAAAAATTGATTCCTGAAGATTCTCTAGGGGTCCTGGCATAATTTTGGTGAGGGGGGCGCACCACTCCATTTGTTCGGCTCTCCCTCCTTATTGGTCGCGACCCCCTTCCCATTTAGAATAGGGTCCCCCCACAAATAGCCCCTGGAGATACCCTGAGTGAGGCCATGAGCGGGTTGACTTTGCTTCGCATTTGGTCGGCAACCCATGAAGTCTCGATTGAAACACCACACTAGTTTAGTCTCTCTCTGTCGGTAGCTGAAAAACAGACTCGGTGCTCCCCAGTCTTGGTTTTGAGACACCTGTCAAATTTTTTAAGTGGGCGTCGTTCCTATAATTTTTAGTTGCAATGGTTAATTTTTTTCTGAGTCTCCATTTTTGACCCCATTTTCGCCCAAGCAGTAAAATTTAGGCATTTTTTCACCAACACTGCTGCTTTCAACTCAAACAATTTCAAAGTGGTTGCCTTGTTATAGAAAAAAAAACCACAGTAGATATAAAGGCCAAAAAATGATTCAGATTCTCGGTTAATGTGGTCGCGAAGTTTGATTTCAATCGAGATACAAACGGTGTCGAACTTAAATGCGGTCTAAAGTTAGTTCAAACGAGTTTAAACGAGTTGGATGACACTCAAATTATTCACAAACAAAAATGTGTCTACCTTGAATACAAAAGAAAAGCTTCTGCCGTTGTTATTTTAGACAAATCGTCTAAAATATAATTTTTAATCTTTAATTGATCTACTTTAATTTAATTTTTTAATAATTTTTAATTTTAACAAAAAAACTCAATAATTGTTCCATCAAAATTGACGCAACAATGCTGGGGGCCAAAGAGTCGAAAACACGAAAAAACCAACCCATGTCCCTTGAAGCTCAAATTAAAGCACCCAAGACGATCCAAGCCAAGAGAATCAGCACCGCACTGAAATTAATTAAGAAATAAATACTGTATTTAATTACTAAGGGCCATTTCCCACTGGGCAGAAATAAGAAATAAGTAACCAGAAATAAGAAATAAGGCCTTATTTCAGAATTAAAAGGGCATTTCCTCTGCAGAAATAAGCTTTTGTTATTTCAGAAATAACAAACCGTATTTCTAAAATAAGAAGTTAAATTCATTTTAACTTAAGAAATAAGAAGTTAGCCAACAGAAGCGTTGGTTGGAGCTTGCGACGCTAAGCCACGCCTTCGTTTCTGCTGATTGGACAATTCAAATATCGCTCTGTACGTACGTTCTGCTGCGTACGTACTTTCGAATTCCCGCCTAAATTCACCTCCAGCCAATCAAATAACAGCTTGAAATAGGTTATTTCTTATTTCTGCACTGTGAACGCATAAGGTTTTATTTCTTATTTCTTATTTCTGCCCATTATTTCTCATTTCTATTTCTTATTTCTTAATTCTTATTTCTGCACAGTGGGAACCGGGCCTAAGCAAATATTAACAGATTTAGTTATCATACATATTATGTAAATACTAGTTGAAAACTTGACCATAATAGCAATAGCTAATTAGAGAGTTGAACAGCTATTTGCTAGTGCACAGGGGGGGGGCTATGTAAATTGCCATAATATCATGCACCAACCTGACAACACAGCGAGCAGACACGTCATTGCCAGTAAACCAACTTAACACCAACTAACAACTGACAAGCAGACGAAAGTGGGCCTTTGTATGAGACTGAGGACACTGACCTGTAGCACAATGCAGGTCGGCTGATAATATTCCACAATGCTCTTCATTAACGGTTGAAATATGTAGTGATAGGCTGAAACAAAACAAACTGCTGCTAACC
>JASANF010004612.1:0-12033 GCA_030248245.1 Trissonchulus sp. WLG1_4 | reverse complement strand
CCTAATTAAAATATATATAATATAAAATATAAAGTGCTAAGCGACCATTAACCCGAGAGGGGCCCCAGATCAGGGGGTCAAAATTGAACGCTCTTTCTGCTGAGCAGCTGAAAAAAAGCTCGAGCAGCTGAAAAAAGCTATAGCAGCTGAAAAAAAGCGCATAAGTATGGCGGTCACTATAGACTAGCTACTCCGTTGTCATAACAACGCTGTAGTTCCAGCTTTTTTTCAGCTGCTCCAGCTTTTTTTCGCCGTTTCCGGCTTTTTTGCAGCTGCGCGAGCAGCTGAAAAAAAGCCGGAAATGGCAAAAACACGTTGCAGCTTTTTTTAGCTGCTCGAGCAGCTGAAAAAAGCTCAATGTAAACACGGCCTTATTACAAGTTTGTAGGATGTAAGCTTTAGCTGGAAATCAAATTTTGTCCAGATATTTAACTTTTATGCCAATCATCGTGCTGTTACTTCAGAAGATTATATATGTATTGTTTGTTTTTTTAGTTTATTTTCGATCAAATGTATATTCACCGGCTTCTTCAACTCTCCGAATTCGGCCGCCCCGTTACAGTGGAGGGATGGGTGCGCCATCTGCGCGAAATGAAAACGGTCAGTTTATATTCTTTTACAATCTCGTACTCTGTCGTTACTAATGCTATGTATGCTTATATATATGGTCAAGGTTTGGCAGAAGGAGAAAAATTATTTTTGCCCATAAATCGCCCCCAATTATTGACTTACTTGACTTATGGGCCCAGACGGTTTCCGTCCATGAAAGCCGCCGATTGTTGGATCTTCCTTCTCCAGGTTGGTCGATCTTATGCCGTCTGGTACCAGTCTCGTAGTGACAGCTGGCGCAAATCGCCGAGGATCACCTCCGACCATTCCTTTCTGGGCCTTCCGGGTCTGTTAGCGGTTATTATTAAGCCCCCAATTATTAAGCCCCCAAAATAGCTGTCGCCCCTTTTAATAAAAATCTAGAGTGAAGTTATTGGTGTTAAAACCATTAGGGGTGGAATAAGTCGGACAAACGGCATTTTTTTCGACTAATGATCCGCTGTATATGTATATATACAGTTTTTGTTTTCAAATTCAAAGATAAAAGCAGTCAAGGCCTTGGGTGTGCATAATGAAGAAAGTCTCATGTTGTATATATATTAGGGATGGAAGTCTCGGTTTTTTTTCCGAGACCGAGACAGAGACCGAGACCGAGACCACGAAACCGAGACTACCGAGACCGAGACCAAATTCCGAGACCGCCAAAACCGAGACTGGGTCATTTTTTGCCATTTTTTTACCTATTGATTTGGTGACTTTTTACAAGTTTTTAGGTAAAATTACAAGACCATGGTCCTATGACCTTATGTATATATAACTAACAGCTACATCACGGTACTTTTGGATACATTCCTGGACTCCTGGTTATTTCCTCCTTTTGTGTGAGTCTGGAACCATGTCTTCTTAAATACTGTGAAATTTTGACCTCTGTCCCAAAGTAGACGCAATTTGTCCTTGTTCTCGTCAGAAAATAACAATGTTTGACACTGTTTGGCCGAATTTAGTTAAAAATCGCTCCGACTGTATTGGAAATTTGGAATTACCGATTTTCTGCTAAAATCGCTCCGATTGTATTGGAATTACCGATGTTTTGCTAAAATACACCCAAGATAGAAAGGATTTTTGGCTCAAAAATTAGACTTGCGCGCCGTGACGGTGACGCTCTTTCATCCTTTGACACCCCTGTGATTGGGGCCCCCTCAATCCCCTGGGACTAAATTTTAGTTGGGAGCAGAGTCTTCCCTTCTCATTTACCAAGTCCAAACTACATGTGTCACCGCATAGTTCTGAGTAGTAGGCGTGTTTAGTTGAACTTTCACAGATTTTTTGATTTTTTGCTAAACTCATAATATATATTATACTAATTGGAAATTACAGTTAAGTATGTGAAATTGTAAAACCACCAATTGGCATAAAAAAGTTGACCAGCCAAACACTAATACTAAAGAATAAAATATAAAAAATAATCACACAGACAGACTTGAAAGATAACATCAAGACCAAGAGTACATAATAGCGTCTCACTCCATATACAAGAAGAGTGAGACACTCTCCAGCCTGCCTGTGTTCTAGCACAGGCAGATGCGCTGGTCGTTTTCAGGCTACATGTTGACATTCTATGCAACATGTGACTGGCCAATCAGAAGCGAGCTTCTATCTATTCTCTGATTGGCAGACGCCTGTGCACGTGCTCCAATCATAAAACGGGATAGGGATAAAGGTTAATAACTCATTATTTATTCATAGTCTGCTTGTAAAAATATTAAAAAAAGGTTTGCAAATACCTTTGGGGATATTTTGGCACAGGGTTTTTTTTTCAAAATCGGATTTCATCATTCTGGCGTCATTTTTAAATTCCTGTCGTCATTTTTATTTTTGGTTCTTCAAAATTAAACTATTGCTTTACAGTAGCGTTGCGCTGCAGCAATATTGCTAGTTACATTATCTTACATTTTTATGAAATTTAAGCGGTTTTTTACCCAATTTTGGCCAAAATTTGTTCGAATCTGTGTTTTTTTGGCCAAGAAAAGATGTAAATTACTAAATTGCGATTTTTTGACAGGGGGGGTCAAAACTAAGTAGACCGATGGGATGGTGGTGGGCTTGTCCCGGATTTTTCAAATTTTAGGGGGTCTTGTCCGACATATTGGGGACTTGAACTCATAACGGCCTAAAAATGGGAATTTTTTTCAAAATTTGTATATACATTTTTAGCTTTTTGATCATTTTTAAAGCAATCAGGGGCAAATTTTGAGTTTTCTGACACTTTTTTAACTGAGGGTTTGCTTGGCCCGGAATCAAAAGTCTAGGGGGAGCTTGCCCCCCAGACCCCGTTGTACGTCTATGTGCCGAAGATTTCGGTCAAATAAAGTAGAAAGAATTCGGAGAGGGCATGACCTTTAGATTTTTTGTAACAATAAAGGGAAAGGTAGGAAAGGTAGCATAGGATTTTTTTTTAATTTTGGACATAATTTGGTGAATTGGAGTTATGAAAATATTTTCTTCCTTATTTATTTCTTATCGGTATTTATCTTTTATCTACCAAATACCATTTAGCAAATTGGCTAAAACGACCAAAAAAGTTTCAGCAGACTCTCAAGTCTCAATAATTTTCGCCAATGCTAACGTTTTGGCCCAGCAAAAACCGCAGAATTTAACACAATAATTTGCCGATAACAAAGCATATTGTGCGAACATCATACTATTTTTGGCCTACCGAAAACATCAGAGCTAACATTTTTGAGCTCATACCCAAAACATTAAGACACGTTCTCAGTGCAAATCGAGGAAAGCTTTCGCTTTGTTTTGTAGTTCGCTTCGCTGTTCGCTTTTGTTCGAAAGTTTTGTAAACAATTAGGCAAAGCTGTTCAGAGCGCAAATTTCCGGCTCAATTTTTGATTTTTGAAAGATCATATTTCCCGCCAGGATCAATTGTGGGAGCTAAAACTTTGCATAGTGCAATGACTCATATGGGACAATGTTTAGACAAAATTTGAGCACGATCGGAGGAGATCGATTTTTTTGACTGCGAAAGAGGTATTGAAAAAGCTCGATTATGGATGAGAATGTGTCTTAAGCCACAATAATGCAGGGGTCTAAAAGCGACAACCGTCAAAAACAAAAATGGAGAATGTTTCACTTTTTAGGCCGAACTTGGTCAAATGAAGACGTATTACAAATTTTTTCGAGTCGAGAAATTAATTATATAAATGCAAATCCCGTCAGAAGCAGAACGTCACATCAGATAGTGCACTAGATATAGCTATATAAATGTACTCGTGTACACACGCAGAGGCTTTGATGAAAGTTAATAACGAAGACGAGTAAGCCACTAAGTTGCAGGGGTCTGGGGACGGCAGCCCCCAGGAAAAATTGGAGATTTTTTCAATTTTTAGGCCGAATTTGGTCAAATCAGCGTCAATATTTGCTCAAAACCTTTCGTCAAAGCTTCGTCATTTTTATTTTCTGAACGTCATTTTTAAGTTTCATTTCTGCAAATGACGCCATTTTTGACTAAAAAAAACCCTGTTTTGGCAAACTTTTAGCGAAATTGATTGAGAAACTTTGAAGAAATTCAGAAAAGTTTATATCTCAAAAGTTTCTCAATCAATTTCGCTGAAAGTTTGCCAAAATATCCCTAGAGGTATTTGCAAACCTTTTTCAATGTTTTTGCAAGCAGACTACGAATAAATAATGAGTTATTAAGCTTTTATCCCTAGGCAGGCTGGAGAGTGTCTCACTCTTCTTCTATATACAGTGAGAAGCTATTATGTACTCTTGATAACATGAAACAAGAAACCTAATCATAAACATACATTTCTGTGTGTGTGTATTGTGTTTACTGATTTACTAAGCAACCACGGTAAAGTTTTTTCTTTTCTGGAACAAATTGACAGAATCTCACTGTTTGGTGTGAAATTATTGTGAAACCACAAACTTCCGAAAAAATTTTCCTGTCAAAATTATAAACCAAAGGGGGGACCACAGGAAAATTTTTCACAGATTTGAAAAACCGAGACCGGGTACAAACCGAGACTTTTCGACTACCGAGACCGAGACCGAGACTGGGCTAGTCTCGGGTTTTGACCGAGACCGAGACCGAGACCGAGACTTCCATCCCTAATATATATATATTATGTTTTGTTGTGTGTCTCCCACTATATTTAGTATTTACGTGTATATATATACCAGTGGCGGATCTGGGAAGAAATTAGAAGGTGGCGCAAAAAAATTTTCTACATTTTTCTATACTTACTTTTTAGTATTATAATGTCAAGAACAACTAGTCGGGTGGCTACAACGGGTTGCCGACAGTGGGTAGAGGACCCTCTATTCTAAGCAAAGGACCCTCTATTCTAGGTAGATGACCCTCTGTTTGTGTTCAGGAGCTCAAAGAACCTTTACCCCTAGAAACATAAAAATCTCAATTTCGAAAATTTGACCCCTTCTTCTTCTTCATATTCCTGGGCCTCTGAGCAGGCTCAATACGGCTGGGCAGGTGCTAGCACCGGCCCACTTCCCGGAGGAATTCCACAACCTTCCCCGGGTCCCCCCATAAGGCGTCCATAGGATCTGTCCCCAAAATAGTTCTTCGGGCTCCTTCCGTGATAGGGCACCTGGCTAGTAGGTGCCGCACGTCTTCCTCCTCTAGGTTGCACGTAGGGCAAAGCGGGGAGTCACTGACTCCTATTCTGTGCCTGTACTGCGCTAATAGCATGCAGTGAACCTTGCTTCTTAACTGGGCTATAGTGGTTCTTTCTTTACGGCTCAGACTGATTTCTAGTTGGGGGTCAGGTGGTAGGCCGCCCCTTGGGCTGTTCTCAGTGGCAATCCCCCTGCACAGCGTTTCAAACTCTTCTCTGGTTTTTCTTTTGATTATGGCTTTAACGGTCGGGAAGTCGATGGCTGTTTCCGATTGATCTAGCCTGGCTGCCGCCTTGGCAGCTGTGTCTGCCAGGTCGTTTCCCTCGATTCCGACATGGCTCGGGACCCACTGAATTGTCACATGGTCTCCCCGTCGACTGAGGTCGTGTAGGAGCGACCACATTTGACCCCTTCGGCCCCCTGGGGCATGGTACCCTAGGGAGGGGGGCTTGGCGGGGTCCACGAGCGCTCTAGGCAAAAATGGACCCCGGATTCGTGTTCAGGGGGCCAAATTACCCCTAGAAACATCAAAATCTCAATTTCGAAAAATTGACCCCTAGGACCCGTGGACCCCCTAGGGGGGGTACCCTGAGGGGGTCATAGGGGGGTCAAGGTAGGTCCTAGCCAAAAATGGACATAGAACTCGTGTTCAGGGGCCCAAATTACCCCCAGAAACATCAAAATCTCAATTTCGAAAATTTGACCCCTAAGGACCCCCTCATTTTTGAGGGTCACGTGACCCGGCCCGTGAGGTCACGGGGTCACCGAAGTGGGGGGCACAATCACTCAAGGGGGGGACCCTTCCACCAAAGTTTGGTTCATATCCATAAAGTATTACCTTAGAAAAAACGCTTACAAACAAACAACCCAAAAAACGGCTTACAATAAAAAAATGGTCACACCGTCGACAATAAAAAAATAATATTAATTAATAGGATATAAACTATCCTAAGCATAATGATAAATATAATAATCCAGTTTTTAATGTACCAAACCCAGTTTCAAATATACCAAACGAAAGCTCATAACCCGCTTATCATTTTTCGGTTAACTCCTAAGCTTAATTCTATTTATATATGGAAATAAAATTAATTTTTGGATCCAGTCCATAGTGTTAAATAAAACACACAAAATAACTTAAACTGATTTTAACTTACCATTGTCGTAATCCCCGTGGTGTAGTGGTTAGCATCGAGGAGTCTCACCCTTCTGGTCGCTGGTTCGAGTCCAGCCGGGGGTCGTTTTTTTCAAATTTTTAACTTGGGTTTTTTTAGAATAACGAAAGTATTGCATTTCTATCACATACTTGCGTATAGATCTAAGGCATTTCTTCATCAGAATTTTTCTCATTGTTTTTGTCCTTTTTGTGATCCGCGTATTTGCTTCAGGTACATAGATTCCTAACATACCCGACGCACTAGACTTGTAATAATATTAATTAATATATATATATCCTATTAATAATGATAATGGAAGTGTCGACTAAGTGTACCCAGATTGCGAAAGTACTATACGTGTTATCCAGACGTTTACCTTTCAATTCGCCTCTATTCGCCTGGCTCCTAAGTTATACGCCACGTAAAGCAGAGTTATTTTTGTATTGCATCCAGCAACGTCTAATACGATGCTACTGAAAACACAGTGCTTAGTATCGGCTCCATTCAAAGGTCTAAAAGAAACGCCAGCGCTTTGTATTACTGTACTATGCAGTAATTTTTACTTAAGATGGGCGTAAAAGGAGTTATTTTTACTCCGCGAATCCTCCTCGACAGACCACTGTTAGTAGTTAGTTACTTTTGAGGTTAATCAGAAAAAAGGCCCGTAACTTTCACTATGAGTGTCGTAGGATCATAAAATTAGTGTCACGAGAAACTTTGGCACTTTCAAATTATATGTTACATGATGACGTAAATACCTAAAAATAAGTCAAATTTCAAATAATAATTTTTGACGCACGTTTAACGTTACGTCACGAGGTCATGTCACCCATCATTTTAAAGCTCTGACAATTTGCTTAACAATGATGCTAAAATTGTCGCTGTACCATTAAGGTATCAAGAGTTATGTACCCTTAAACCCTTTGCTAAAAGGGACTTACTTTGATCACACCATGTGTGATCAAATCTCACTGTCGATACTCTAATGCTAAAATTTGAAAAAATTGAAATTTCTTAATGTTGTTATTAAAAACGTTATGGTACTTACGGATGTTGTCTAACTAGTCTAAACTAGACTCACTAGACTTGTAATAATAATATTAATAATAATAAAAGACATTTCAGATACAAAAGGGTTGCCTTTGTTTGCTTCGCAACTGGTCGGCAACCCAATAATTGTTTTGGCTGGATTATAAAAAAGGAGAATCATCAGTGGCGTAGCCAAGAAAAATTCCGGGGAAGGGAATTACTTTTCGATCTCTTGTTTCATGTGCAAAAGTATATATATACACAAGGGTGGTAATTGCGTTTTTAGGTGTTTTTTGGAAAGCTATAAGCTCAGCGATTACAACTTCAAAATCACAAGCGGTTAAATAGAACAATATCTTACCTAAATGTATATATATGCCATGCATTGAAACTTAGCCATTGCTTTTGTTTCCAGTACAAGCGGCTGAAGAAGGGTCCTTTCTAAAATCTTAGGATTTTTTACAAAAAGTTTGCGCCACAGCCCACAGCTCTGAATCATACGATTTACCTGTGGGGGCTGAACGTTGGTAAGGTTTTTGACATGTTTAAAATCTCCAGGCATCTCCCCCACTTTTTAATAATCGTCAATTTACTCAGAAAATAGCTGCAAAGCAATCGCACCGAAAAACTAAATTACTTTCTTGTAATTAAAGCCACAGGACGGTGAAATTTCTAAAAAGTGACTGACATGCCGGGGGATTTTGACCTTCACAGTATATATTGTGTCAAAAATTTGTACTCGGGCCTCATTTGTAACTCAAGATCTGTGGGCGCAAAATTTACATGGAACCACCGTAACTGCATTTTTAACGCCACCAAATAGTACTCGCCGTTTTCTTTCATAACCATACATGGGCGTGGGAGCGGTTTGGGGGGGTTTTCACCCCCCCGGCCCCCCAGAAGGCATCTTCACCCCTCCCCAGACAGGTGCTTCACCCCCCCCCCCCCCAGAATGCTACGAAGTTAGCTCAAGAAGCAAAAATCGGTGGCTCACGGAGCGAAATTGGTGGCTCACGAAGCAAAAATGGTCGGAAAAGTTGCTCCGCACCCCCCCCCCCCCACACCCCCACAATTCGCTAGCTGCCCATGTATGTTCATAACTGAAAATTAGTTGGTTAAATTTTTGGAATTGTACTGATTTTTTTCTGCAGGTCATATTTGCGGATGTGTATGATGGCCTGTCGCCAGTGTCTTTGCAGGTGGTATTGGATAAACACAAAAAACCAAAGTGAGCATAGTTGGTGAGTTTTGTGATGGATTTCTAAACATTTTTGGAGTAAACATTTAGTGATATTGGCAAAAAATATATACGTATTGTACAAAAGCACCTATCTTAGCAAAACGAATTCGCCTTTATCGGGATCTACTTAGAATATTATTTATATATAGTTTATTTGGAATAAGTTAACATATTTATTATATTATAGTAATAATATATTATATATAATTACATCAGGGTTTTTTTTTTCAAAAAATTTTGTGTGCATAATTGTGCAAAATTTTAATTTTAGTGTGCAAAATTTTATTTTTGTGTGCAAACTATAAATGCGTTTTCTTTGCCTATATAAAAGCAATTATACACATTCTTATACCTCTAGAGGTACGTAAGTTAGCAGTGGCTTGCGTAGATTTCGCGGGGAATAACTGTTCGATTTTTGTAATGGGTTAAATGCACTTTTTAGCAAGCTTAACAGTTTAATTCGCATTACCAATGCAAGATTACTTGCAAGCAAACCACAAGCAGCCCCAAAAAATTAAAGATTTTTTCAAGTTACAATGTTATTACATTTAAGCGGTTTTTTTATCTAATTTTGGCCAAAATTTGTTGAAATCTGTGTGTTTTGGCCAAGAAAAGATGTGAATTACTAAATTCTTTAAGGGGGGTCAAAATTATGTAGACCGATAGGAGGGAAGGGTCCTACCAGGGGGAGGGCTATACACCCAAAGTTTTTGTGCTTTTGTACATGTATGCTTGTACAGTTGTACGTACAGTGTATATAGATGTAATCTCAGTCTGGTGGGGGGGCTTGTCCCGGATTTTTCAAAATTTTAGGGGGTCTTGTCCGACATATTGGGGACTTGAACTCATAACGGCCTAAAAATGGGAATTTTTGCAAAATTTGTATATTTTTCGCGATTTTTTAGCTTTTTGCTAATTTTTAAAGCAATCTGGGGCAAATTTTGAGTGTTCTGGCACCTTTTTTAACTTTGAGGAGGGTTTGCTTGTTCCGGAATCCCAAATCTGGAGGGAGCAAAAATTTTTTTCGATTTTGCATTAAAAACAGTGCATTCTGAGCATATCACAGGACCGCCGGGCACTGTGCATTATTGTGCAAAATTTTAATTTTTGTGTGCAAAATTTTAAAAAAGTGTGCATTTGCACAGGGTTTTGCACAAAAAAAAAACCTTGAATTACATTGAATTACAGAAACCTAACAGTCGGAGCAGCTGTTCGGCTCGATGGCAAACTTGTGCAGAGCTCTGGCCGAAATCAGAGAGTGGAGTTTGCCTGCGACACTGCCCAGGTGGTTGGCGAGTGTCCCCTGCAACTGGGTTATCCCTTCCAGCCCAGAATACACTACCGACCACACTATGTCCGTCGATTTCCACACTTGCGCGCTAAAACAGCAGCCTTTGCCTCCATGCTGCGCATTCGTGACAAATGTCTCAGTCGTATTCATGATTATATGCGGGTATAGAATTTGGTTATTTGTGTATGTTTAGTAGATTTGTGAGAATAACCTTGCTATTGGCTAGTGTGTGCGATACCTAATCGAACGTCGATTCTGTTTGCATAATATGGTCGGCTTTGTCACAAAGGTAATGTAACTAGCAATATTGCTGCAGCGCAACGGTGCTGTAAAGCCATAATTTAATTTTGACGAACGAAAAATAAAAATGACGACAGGAATTTAAAAATGACGCCAGAATGATGAAATCCGATTTTGAAAAAAAAACCCTGGTTTGTGTCACATGAACACGAGTTTTTACCGTTTTTTTTAACATTCCTAGGACCCAGGTGATTTCGCGATGCTCTCCTGACCATAATATGTTCCTTTTACAGCTTTTGTTTTTTGTTTAATTTTTTGCATATGATCGGCTTTGTGTCACATGAACAGAAGTTTTTTTGCGTTCTTTAGCATTTCTAGGTGATTTCATGATGCTTTCCTGACCATTATTTTTGTTTTACAAATTTGGTTTTTTTTGTTTAATTTTTGCAATGTTGTAGGATCGCGATTTCATCTTCGCTAATACGCCAACCATCACCAATCACGACTGCGAAGGAGCGGCTGAAGTTTTCAATGTCCTTGTAAGAATCTCATTTTTTTGTTGGAAAGTTTTTATTTGCATATTAAGGTGGTAGTAACGATTTCGACGATATAACTTTGAAGCACGTTTTTGTCGCAATTTTGAAACTCACAGCAAAACCGCAATAATTTTTGTAAACTAGACTAAAATTGTGATGTTGGTTTTTTTTTATTTGTCAAAATTCTTAGTTTGAGGGTAGCTACTAAATTGGCTTACTAAACAGTAAGCCAACGTGGTAGCTAGTCTTATCTTGTACATTTTGAACTGAATAAAATATTATTTGTGTATATTTTGATCTAGTTTCATAAAATTATGGTTACTTTTAGACTAGTTTACTATTCGCTTCGAAAAAAAGATTTCTCTAATTTCTAATGTAAGAAATCGTCGAAATCGTTACTACCACCTTAATTGACTAAAGCTTTTTGAATCAGTATTTCAGCTAAATGTTAAGCATCAGTTTTGTCTCAGCTTTCAGCCAAACTTCAAGTGCCTATTGCATTCATCGTCATTTGTGCAGTAGACTTGAAGCTCGATTAGCAGAGTTTAAGCCAAAATTTAATCGTTTTATGCTAATCCTAAGCCGATTTGCCACAGTACACTGTAAAAATGTGTCGAACTCAATTTGATTAGCTGAAGCTGTGCACTATTATTGTTTGTTTCACTTTGAACTTTCAATAATTCGCCCAAGTTTGTGCACTTGTCTTCTTATTTTTTCATTTTGAACTCCGAATGATTCGCTGACGACGTTTTTTCACTTTTTTCACTTTTGAACTTTTTTCTTTTTCCACTTTTGAACTTTGAACTCTTTTAGCCGGCTACGATATTTCATGAAAAGTCTGACGAATTAGTGGAAGAGGAAGAGGGTGCGGAAATTGAAGGGGAAATGCCCGAAGTTAACCCAGACGAAATCGCGCAGGGCAGAGGGGATCTCTGTGACCCGCATAAATTCTATTTCGCCAATCAGTGCTGTTTGAATGTCTCTGGACAACTACACTTGGAAGCCATGACTTCGGGTATCTAATATTTTGTCAGAATTATTCATTTTTTAATTTTTTTGTTAAATAGATTACAGATTTATCACGAAACTTTTTTAGTATCATTTTGTAAGAATAATTTAATGTTTTTTATAAATGGTTCTGTTGAAAATGCATGTTTTAAAGCATTTTTTCAGTACTATGCGCCATGCGGATAATTTATTTGCCATCTTCCCGACTACAGAGGAGTTCAAAACCGTAGAAATTTATACTATGGCTATTAGTGGCTGTATGGTTTTTTTATATAATTTATTCTTTTTTTAGGAGTCCGCAAAGTTTACACGATCGCCCCTGCCTTTCGAGCCGAGCGA
>JASANF010004611.1:0-15218 GCA_030248245.1 Trissonchulus sp. WLG1_4 | reverse complement strand
GGCAGTGTGGATGGCAACGGTAGTGGCTGATGGAGGCGTACGTCATACAAAGCAGGCGCGAGCTCGCCACTAAAAGGTTGAGTCCCTAAGAGCAGCTAAGTGAGAGTTAGAGCCGGCAATGAGTGAGAAGAGGACGTCCTTGAAGTTCACTAACCTTAGTGTGTATGTAGGGAATGTATGAGTCCAAATTTAGCTAGGTACGTACGGTATTCCTTAGGTAGGGTATGCGTAGGTAGGATGAGTAGGTAGGAAACGGGTTAACTGCACGATAAGTTACTTGTAAGTCGGTCAAGGTATCTGAAATTTCGAGTTCGCTTGCTCCATTTGATCCGAAGTTCAAGATCTAGTGGGACCTCCAGGAGGGGGGCAGGATTTTAAAAATTGAATTGGGAAATTTTCATGTTGAGAGGGGTATTTGGTCTCGATTTTCGCTCGATTTTTTATTGTGGTAGAATCTCAAAATTTTGAGTTTAAAAATACGAGTATTGTAACGGGTCGTTGGCGTGTGCCATCTTGCTTTTGTTTTTGTGTTGTTTGTATAACTAATTGCATTTGTGTATTTTCAGGAAAGATTGTTAAATCTGATTCTATAAATTGTATGTGTAAATTGCGGGTTAAAAAAAATTTAGTAGCTGAATTTGGGCGTAGGCAGTGCGAGAGAACGTGCCTCAACCAGGAGGTACCCGTTGACATGCGCTAGACACGCCGAGGCGTCGTGCCCGCGCAGGGTGGCACCTGTTGTGAATTGGGGGTTACCCCCTGGTCGAGGCAGGCCTTCTCGCACTCATGCAGACATATACATCTTCAAAATTCATTCCTATTCACGTTTCACAATCGCGGAGTTAAGCCAAGACACGCGTTTCTTCACTTTTATATTTGGCAGTTTTCATGATTTCGCAGCGCTCTGTGTAGCGCCCTTGAGTTCAGAAATTACTAGAAAGGCTGCCAGCAGTTTCTCTGGCTTGCTGTTTGGCTTACAGCGTGACTCAACACAAGAAATGTGAATATGAATATATGCATTTAAAACATGAAGTTATTCATATCTTAACGCCCAAATTCAAATAAATTAGTTAACAATTTAAATAGTTTTATACATTTTTCATTCGGAATTTTAATGGGAAGCTATTTCTAGGCCAATCGGCGCATTGCCGAAATTATATATTGTCCTTTGGTGTGACTGGCTTACAGTCAGTGTGAGCTGGTGAAGACGTCGCAGACAGGGGGGGTGGCGCCGACGCACTTGAAACGGGGATAAGTAGTTAGAGCCTCGCGCGCCGTTGAGACTAGGAATAGCTTCCCCTGAGTTTAGGGAATGATTTGAGTCAGGTTTTTACTCGTTTTCTTCCGCTTGTTATATTTTGTTATTTGGCTTCCAATAAATTTTATTAATTTGTAGTTTTTGTGTTGTCTCCAATTTTGATTGCGTGTTGGGTATTTTGTAGGGCTTTGCAGCTATTTTGGTGATTCCACGCGTGAGCCCCGGACCTGAGAGAGGGCTGGAATCTGAGTTCTAGGCTGTTTGTGGCGGTCTTCAACCGTTAGATCACGTTCTACTTGGGCTCGGGCGCACGGTCACTTTTGCCCTCGTGTCCATCGCCTCTCGGCCTAAATTCCAAGAGCCCCGTAGTTCGTGGTTTAACACATAGTGGTTGCAGGGGTCTGGGGGCGGCAGCCCCCAGAAGTTGAAGCTTTTTTAGAATTTTGAAATAAAATTTGCATTGAAAAAGCAATTCTAAGCAACACTTGTTGTGAAATCATAGTGGTTGCAGGGGTCTGGGGGCGGCAGCCCCCAGAAGCTAAGGCTTTTTTGGAATTTTGAAATAAAATTTGCATTGAAAAAGCAATTCTAAGCAACACTGGTCGTAAAAAAAGAGTGGTTGCAAGAGTCTGGGTTTGGCAGCCCCCCCCAAGAAGCTGGAGTATTTTTAGAATTTTGAAATAATAATTGCATAGAAAAACCAATTCTAAGGTGGTAGTAACGAATGTGCAGTGTTTTTCAACAGGCTAGTATTCAATAATGAATTAACTTTAGAGCATAATTTTTATATCTTTAGAAAGCGCTACTTTTCTTCTACATTTAAGCAAAGTTTTATTGTACAACTGTGAAGATGATTTGTATGGCACGTGTTAAAACTAGACCAATTTGGCGTTTTTGAGCACTTTCAAATCTGGCCACTGTTTGAAGAGTTTTAACAACAAAAACATACAAAAAATTGCACAAATATTCAAAAGTGAATTATCTAGACCCAAAATGCACGATTTCATAATTTGTCAATTATTAAATGAAATATATGGTTTCAAAGTAAAAACTTTCTATTCACACTCAACTTTCGGGTTCTATATCTGCGCAAAAATATAAGCAATTTGAAAAATTTTAATTTTGGGTCTAGAAAATTTGCAAAAGTTTATTCATGTTCATTTTTGTGTTTATGCGCTGCGCATGCGCTTAGAAAAGTGGCCAAAACTGTTAAATTTCCATTCTCCTGTTGTGTAGTTTGGCTTGTTGGCTTGGCTTGCTCCTAAAATTTTTTCACATGATCCCGCTAACTTCATTGGCCATTTTGTGTATATGAATCAATTTTTTACAGACTTTATTTTCAAAAAATACAGTTTGAATCAACTAAATTTTTTCAAAAATTTAAAAATCACTGCACATTCGTTACTACCACCCTAAGCAACACTTGTCGTGAAATCATAGTTGTAGCAGCGGTCTGTTCAGAGTCAGATTTTGTTATGTCAAATATTTCAAACTTTTAACCTATTTAGATAAAAAAAGCACGAAAAATCAGCAAATGGGGGGACTAGCAAACCTGAAAAATACGTTGTATACAGGAAAAAATTGAAGAAAAACCATGGGTGACAAGGGCTGTCCTTAGACGTTCGTCCTCCACTCCACCCACCACACGGTTTTTAATTAAAAGCCACACAAAATATATAACTAAATACCAATAATAGTTGTCAGCATTACTCATTATTACTACACCATAGCAGATATAAGTCATGTGTATACATTAGAGCAGTAATGAATTAGGGGCGAGATCTCCTCGAAAGAAAATTTTGAAAAATTTTTGAAATTTCAGTGTCATTTTACTCAGTTGGGAACGTGCCGGAAAATTTTTTTCAGCGGTGTCATAAAACCAAAGAAGACCACAGGAAAAAAAGTGAAAAAGGGGGGGGGGGCTGAAATCGCGAAGGGGGGGGCTGATGTCCCCCTAGCCCCCCCCCCCCCCGGGGGTGGGGGGGGGGGGGGGGGGGGGGGGGCGGGCATAAATTCCGTAACGGAGGTAGTAAATATCAGTAACCTGTGCAGAGTGTGGGATATCGGTTGACAGTTGACAGTTGACAGAAATTACACATGTGCATATATAGTGTCGGTTGACAGTTGACAGTTGACAAATATTACATATCCGAGGTTAAATGCAGTTGGGGGGGGGGAAATAGTGGACCTATTTTTTTGAGTAGGCACCTTGGGGCAAGCATTTTTGCTACAAGAACCCCTATTTTATTTTTTGGATTTTTTGAGATATGACCCCCCGAAATCTGAACCCGCAGTGAGGAACGTTAGCGCAATTTTTTTTCAGAAACCCTTTTTTTCCGTTTTCCGTTGTAAATATGTTTAAACGGAGTCGAAACAATGCTTACAATTTGTTAGGATCAAAAAATTGGCACATTGACTCCGTTCTTTCCGAAAAATTGGCCAAAAATACCAGAATCGTCCAATTTTTGACCAAATTCAAACTGGGCCTCGATTTACACTGGGGCTTAGGCTTAGGCTTAGGGCTTATGCTTAGTATGGGGCTTAGGCTTAGGCTTAGTATCATGCTCAGGCTAAGGTTCAGGCTTAGTTTAGGCTTGGGCTTAGGCTTAGGGCTTAGGCTTAGGTTAGGTTAGGGACCATAAGAAAATTGTTCAGGAAAAATACTGTTAGCTCAGCCTAGAGAATCCTGTCAGCTTAGCCTAAAGAATCTTGTCAGCTCAGCCTAGAGAATCCAACCGGCTCAGCCTAGAGATTCCTGCCAACTCAGTCTAAAGAATCCAGCCGGCTCAGCCTAGAGATTCCTGCCAACTCAGTCTAAAGAATCCTGCCGGCTCAGCCTAGAGATTCCTGCCAGTTCAGCCTGGAGGTTTCTGCCGGCTCAGCCTAGAGAATCCTGCCAGCTCAGCCTAGAGAATCTTGCCAAGTCAGTTTAGAGAATTCTGCCGGCTCAGCCTAGAGATTCCTGCCAGCTCAGCCTATAGAATCCTGCCGGCTGAGCCTAGAGAATCCTGCCGGCTCAGCCTAGAGAATCCTGCCGGCTCAGCCATGCTCAGCTTAGAGATTGCTGCCAGCTCAGCCTAGTGAATCATATGTTGTTGTTGTTGTTGTTGTTGGTTGTGGTGAGCGGCCGGGGCCATATCAGAGGAGGCTCAGTCGAGCCGATGCAGCAATTTGATTGTGGCCAGGGGGTGGCCAAGTGCGTTCCCGGCCTGCAGTGAATGCTTGCCGAAGACCTCAAATAGAGCCCGTCCTTTGGCAGGGCAGGCGAAAAAGTGGTCGATGTCTTCATCTTGTTGTTGGCAGTCAGGGCAGGTCCAAGCCAAGCTTTGGTCCAAGCCAATTCTGGCCCTGTCGATCTGAATTGCCCTGGTGTGCCCTGTCCGGAGCCGGGACAAAGTTACGGCTTCTTGTCTCGTGAGCCCTACCTTGTTCCCGAGTCTGACGTTGCCCTGGCCGATTCGGACAGAGTATGGGTGATGGGTAGTGGCATTTCAAAACTGGCTCCGCACTGTAGACCGAACCGTTTTCGTCCATTGATTTCATGAACAGCCAGATCTCGTCTGTGATTCCCTGGTCCTGTAGTGCCGCCCCTCTTTCGAGACGAGTAACAGCTGCTTGCGAGTCCGTACAGATTTACACTTGGCTCAAGTCCCAGTCTTGGTTACTGATGTGTTCTAAGGCGCCCCTGATTGCGAAGAGTTCTGCTTGATAGCTGGTGCACCGGAATCATATCGATGTGGCAACTGTCAACTGTCAACCGACTAACCACAGATCTGCATATGGGTACATACCGATGTGGCAACTGTCAAGTGTGAACCGACTAACCGCAGACCTGTTCTGCATATGGGTACATATCGATGTGGCAACTGTCAACTGTCAACCGACTAACCACAGATCTCTTCTGCATATGGGTACATACCGATGTGGCAACTGTCAACTGTCAAGTGTCAACCGACTAACCGCAGACCTGTTCAACATATGGGTACGTATCGATGTGGCAACTGTCAACTGTCAACCGACTAACCACAGATCTCTTCTGCATATGGGTACATACCGATGTGGCAACTGTCAACTGTCAAGTGTCAACCGACTAACCGCAGACCTGTTCAGCATATGGGTACGTATCGATGTGGCAACTGTCAACTGTCAACCGACTAACCACAGATCTCTTCTGCATATGGGTACATACCGATGTGGCAACTGTCAACTGTCAAGTGTCAACCGACTAACCGCAGACCTGTTCAGCATATGGGTACGTATCGATGTGGCAACTGTGAACTGTCAACCGACTAACCACAGATCTCTTCTGTATATGGGTACATACCGATGTGGCAACTGTCAACTGTCAAGTGTCAACCGACTAACCGCAGACCTGTTCAGCTTATGGGTACGTACCGATGTGGCAACTGTCAACTGTCAAGTGTCAACCGACTAACCGCAGATCTCTTCTGCATATGGGTACATACCGATGTGGCAACTGTCAACTGTCAACCGACTAACTGCAGACCTGTTCAGCATATGGGTACGTATCGATGTGCAACTGTCAACTGTCAACCAACTAACCACAGATCTCTTCTGCATATGGGTACATACCGATGTGGCAACTGTCAAGTGTCAACCGACTAACCGCAGATCTGTTCAGCATATGGGTACGTATCCATGTGGCAACTGTCAACTGTCAACCGACTAACCACAGATCTCCTCTGCATATGGGTACATACCGATGTGGCAACTGTCAACTGTCAACCGACTAACTGCAGACCTGTTCAGCATATGGGTACGTATCGATGTGCAACTGTCAACTGTAAACCGACTAACCACAGATCTCTTCTGCATATGGGTACATACCGATGTGGCAACTGTCAAGTGTCAACCGACTAACCGCAGACCTGTTCAGCATATGGGTACGTATCGATGTGCAACTGCCAACCGATTAACCACAGACCTCTTCTTCATATTTGCACTCCGTTATTTGCTCTTCACACAAACATACACACACACGCACATACACACATTGTACATAAATATACATCCGTATGCTTGTTTGTATGTACCTAGATAAATACCACATTATACACGCATACCCGCTCCGACATACAAAATTGCTACCTCCGTTACGGAATTCTCGCCTTTTCTGTAAAATTTCACCTGTCACGGATTTTTCAGATGTTTTTTATCCTTTCCATTCAGAGACATTTTACAGACTTTCAGAGAAATTTCAGAGAAATTTCAGAGAAGTTCAGGGAGAATTCAGAGAATTTCACCCAGAATTCAGAGACTCTGAATTTTATCTGAAAAAAATGTTACTGGCTTTTCAGATAAGTTTCAGATACTTCTTACAGGAGTTTCAGAGATAATTCACACGTTTTTCACATCTGAAAAAAGTGGGTAAATTTTATCTGAAATTCGTGTAAAAAGTATCTGAAATTTATCTGAAAAGCCAGTGACATTTTTTTCAGATAAAATTCAGAGTCTCTGAATTCTGGGTGAAATTCTCTGAATTTCCCCTGAATTTCTCTGAAATTTATCTGAAATTCCTCTGAAAGTCTGTAAATTGTCTCTGAATGGAAAGGGTAAAAAACATCTGAAAAATCTGTAACCGAAAAAAATTTACAGAAAATTCAGATCCCTGGTTTTCCTGTGTTTTCAGAAAAAATCCTGCCAGCTTAGCCTAGAGAATCCTGCCAACTAAGCCTAGACGATGCCTTAAAACATCATAACGGACTCAAAACTATCCAAAAACAAAGATTATAGCCATTTTTGGCTTCGAACTTTGGCCTACGTTCACTTCCAAAAACACTGAAAATGCAACTTTCATTTCAAGGGGTCATAGCACAGAAAATCCATTTTGTGGATAGGGGTTCTATTACAAAAAATGCTTCCCTCAAGGTGCTCTACTCCAAAAAATAGGTCCACTCCCCCCCCCCCAACTGCACTTGATCCCAAAAAAATAGGTCCACTATTTCCCCCCCCCCAACTGCATTTAACCCTGGTACCCCGGGGTGGAGTGGGACAGTGTTTTGTGGGGCGAAGTGGGACACCCCGGTGCAACTGAGACGGGGGGGGGGGAAATTCAAACTGATATTTTTTCAACATGAAAACACGTTTTTATAGGTTTTCGCATGCGCTGAGTTCATTTTTAGCACTTTCCAAGCGAAAAAACGTTGATTTATAGCTTTTCAAAAAAATTCAATTTTTGTCGAAAATCATCGTTTTTCGACATACTGGGGCTAATCATCGAAAATTATGACCAATACAGTCGTAATATCAGCCTGAAGTTTGATCGTCATAAAGCAACACATAATAATATACTTAATACAGCTTTGTTTGCAACATATTTAGCTCATTTATACTAAAAATCTTAATTTTTCCAACTAAAAAAAGAGGCGAAATATGCATAGTTAAATTGAGCTTACATACATCATGTATCAAAAGTTTTCGTTTCTTTTTGCGTAGACAATAAATTTATTACATTTTTCTAGAAAAATATGCATCATTAGTCATAAGCAGTGGCGTAGCCAGGGGGGCCCTCAGCGGTTTTGGCCCCCCCTCAGCGATTTGGGCCCCCCCTCGGATAAAAAATAAAAAATTTGGGTCGCGTAGCACCCCCCCCCCCCCCCCCCGGTAGACAAACTTCGAAAATTTTTCGGGCAAAAAGGCACTTTGGCCCCTCTCTCAACTCGATCTTGGCTACGCTCTATTAGTGTTACATGCAGTCGGTGTGATGATACATGGAAGAAAAACTGTCCCACTTACAGTCACTAGAAACATCAAGTCTCAAAGTTGCACGAGTCCGGGCCTAGGGGATCAGAAAAAGTCGGAGAAATTTTCAATTTTTAGGCCAAATTTGGTCAATTGGGGACGTATCGGAAATGTTTTCCGATTAAATCACAAAAATCAGCGCATAGACCTTACGAGTTCACCTCCACTGCGTCAAAATTTTTTCGCAATTTTGCGAAAAGGTTTGAAATTTTTTCGCAATCATCAAATTTTTTTCGCAATTGCGAACGTTTTTGCGCAAAAAAAACCCAGGATGCAAGCAACTAAAACTAACCTTTGCTGACCCACCTACTAGGCCTGCGCCTAAGCACTAAGCCTCAGCCTGAGCAGTAAGCCTAAGCCTAACTTAAGCCTAAACCTAAGCACTAAGCCTAAGCACTAAGCCTAAGCCTAAGCCTGAGGCCTAAATTATAGAAAAACCCTGCTAAGAAGCATCAGGAATAACTTTACCACACTAAAAAACCCTAACTAGCTATATATTTTTAAAAAATTCGCAGCTATAGCCCGGAATTTCTACGGAACCGTACTTGTGCTGTAACGCTTCGATCAGCCTGGTCCTGGTGGCTTCAGAAAAAGTTCTGTAACTTTTCAAAGCGTTAACCGATTTACAAAATTTTTCCAGCATTTAGTAGCTTAGAAGTTGCTCTTTCAATGATAACAGCAGGTTTTCATTTGATTCAGTATTTTTGACTAAATCCAATTTTGCGCAAAAATTTTCATGTAAAGTTTAATTTTTGGACAACGTTTGATTTCCAGCTAAAGCTTACATCTTACAAACTTCTAACCTAGCCTATTCGAAAGAGCGTTCAATTTTGACCCCCCCTAGGTTTGGGGGATATAGGGGGACTCCGGATCATTAGTCGAAAAAATGCCGTTTTTCCGACTTATTCGACCCCTTAGGGTTTTAACACCAATAATTTCACTTCAGATTTTTATTAAAAGGGGCGACAGCTATTTTGGGGGCTAGAGATCAGATTGGGGGCATGGCTGACGATGGGGGTTTCATATTTTTATTAAAAGATGGGGTAGGAAGCGAATTAGAATCGAAAATAATTTCCCCCCCCCCCCCGCTTCAGTCTGACCGGACACCCCCACCTAAAAAGTTTCAGAAACAATTCCGAAACATGCAACTTTGAGCGTAACAACTACACCATATATGCTATACAAACAATGTTTTTTCATGACATTATACAAATAATTGTCGAATATACCCCCTTCGTGTAATCAACTTTTTTGCGTTTTGCAAACCTTTTTCACATCTTGCAAACGTTTGATTACTACTACACTACTACTTTCAGCAACCTCTGACCTCACTTGGATGAGGTAGGGTCTGGTCCCATTTCATCGCGGCTGTCCCAGGGTCTTGGGCTATTTTTGGGGTGAAGTGGGACAGCTTTTGAATTGCTTGTAAACTTGCAGAGTCCGTAAAACCCGCTTAATAGAGAAGGCTAAAGGTGCTCTACGCCGCCGCACAGTACGTTTTTTCCGAAAACAACTTTACCGTGGTTGTTTAGTTATTCAGTAACCACAGTAAACACAAAAATGTATTTTTGTGATTAGGTTTGTTATTTAATATTATTTTTCAACTCTCTGTCTGTGTGATTATTATTATATTTTATGTACTTAACTGTAATTTCCAATTAGTATTAGCAAAAAATCAGTGAAGGTTCAACAAAACGCACTACTCAGAACTATGCGGTGACACATGCAGTTCGGTTGATGAGAACGGAAGGGAAGATTCTACTCCCAACTAAAATTTAGTCCGAGGGGATTGAGGGGGCGCCACTCAAGGGATGTCACGCCGGAAGCAAAGAATGAAAGAGCGTCACGGCGCGCAGTTCTAATTTTTGAGCCAAAAACCCCTTTGGGGTGTATATATATGTCTTGTGTGTATAAATTTTAGCAGAACATTGATATATAATTCCAATACAGTCTGAGCGATTTTTAACTAAATTCGGCCAAACAGTGTCAAAAATTACTATTTTCTGGCGAGAACAAGGGCAGATTGCGTCTGCTTTGTACAAATGTCAAAATTTCACAGTATTTATGGTGACACGGTCCCACAGCCACACGAAAGGAGAAAAGAATAACGAGTGTAACTAAAATTGCGGTGATGTAGCTGTTAGTTATATATACATGTAGGTGTCTGACCATGGTATTGTAATTTTACCTAAAAACTTGTAAAAAGTCATCAAATCAATAGCTAAAAAAGTGGCAAAAAATGACCCAAAGTCTCAGTTTTGGCGGTCTCGGAATTTGGTCTCGGTCTCGGTAGTCTCGGTTTTGTGGTCTCGGTCTCGGTCTCGGAAAAAAAACCGAGACTTCCATCCCTACTAGAGACCAGAAAATTTAGCCAAGACATGGTGCTTTGGCCAACTTTAGTCCTTAATCACTGTTGAACTTGCGGTGTGTAGGTCAGAATCATGGCCCATAATGAAATAGCATTGAGTAGAGAAGCGCTTAGACAGCTAGTCTAGCAATTTGTTAATCGACCCTGCGGTGAAAACTCTGGACTTCATAAGTTAACGTGGTTTTCAACTACTAAATTTGGGTTGTTTAACGAAAAATCTACGTTGCTATTGTCGTATAGGAGGGAGAAAACTTAACAAAAATGCATCAAATAGCATCTGTCGCTGGCAGGACGCTAAACTCGGTCAATCAAGGGGAGGAAAATTATTTTAGGCCCTGAAACGCTTCCTACCCCATCTTTTGATAAAAATATAAAAACCCAATTGTCAGCCAAGCCCCCAATCTGATCTTTTGTCCCCAAAATAGATGTCGCCCCTTTTAATAAAAATCGAGTGAAATTATTGGTGTTAAAACCCTTAGGGGTGGAATAAGTTGGAAAAACGGCATTTTTTCACCTAATGATCTGGATTCTGGAGTCCCCCTATATATATCCCCCAAACCCAGGGGGGTCAAAATCATACATGGGCAAGGTGGTTAAAACGAACCCGGGAAAACTAACAATTTCTTGCGCGGTCCCTTCACCCCAAGCGAAAGGGTCCATTGCAAAATGTAGTTAGTAGTCATTTAATTTAAATAAATTCACTGTCAGTGGCCCACCCAGAAAAGTTTCAGGGAGAATGACTTTCTGAGTTTTTGTGATGGGTTAAAATACACTTTTTAGTAATTTTCACATTTAAATTCAATAAATTCACATTCACAGCCCAAGATCACTGAGTCACAGGCTGCAGAGGTCTGGGGGCAGCTGCCCCCAGAAAAAATGGGTACTTTTCCAACTTTTAGGCCGAATTTGGTTAACTGGAGACGTATCAAAAAAATTTCCCGAAAGGAAAATTCAAACAAAAGATGGGAACGTCACATCTGACAGTATGTTCCACAAATAAATTCAGCATAATGTACTCTTGTAGAAATGCATAGGCTTTGATGTTGATGAAAGCTAATAACAACGAATGGTGAGACAGAGTTGCAGATATCTGGGGGCGGCTGCCCCTAGAAAAGGATTGGAGATTTTTTTAATTTTTAGGCCGAGTTTGGTCAACTGGAGACGTATCAGAAATTTTTTCCGACCAGAAAATTATAACAATAAATGGCAACGTTGAACATGATGTTGTACTTGTGCATAGATACCATAGGCTTTGTCTGAAAGAATAGTAAGCTATAGAGTATAGAGTTGCAGGTGTCTGGGGGTACAGTCCCAGAAAAAAATTTGAGAATTTTTTGCTTTTTAAGCCAAATTTGGTCAAGTGGAGACGTATCGGAAATTTTTTCGGCAGGGCAATAAAAACCAAAGGGGGGACCGCGCAATCAATCTAGAGTCAGACTGCGCAGTCATTAGGAATGCGCAGTCAATTAAGAGTTGGACTGCGCGGACTATTTGTAGTTTTGGACTGCGCGGTCCAACTCTTATTGGCTGCGCAATCCTACTGACTGGGCAGTGCGCAGTCTAACTCTAGTTTGACTGCGCCTGCGCAGAATATTTGGACTGCGCAGTCCAACTATTAATTGGCCGCGCAATCTTACTGACTGCGCAATTTAACTCTAGTTTGACTGCACAATCAATCTAGAGTTAGACTGCGCAATCATTAGGATTCCGAGTTGGACTGCGCAATCAATCTACAGTTAGACGGCGCAGTCAACTCTCACGTCCGTTATGCGCGCGGTCCTTATATATAGTTACTCAGAGCAGCCCTCGCTCCGCTCGGGCTGCGCGGCCCAACTCCGACCGCTGCGCGGTCGCGCGGTCCACCCGGGAAAATCCCGGGTGAATCCCGGGTCTTGCCCATGTGTGGTCAAAATTAAACGCTCTTTCGAATAGGCTAGGTTAGAAGTTTGTAGCCTATCTAAAAAGCCAGTAACATTTTTCAGATAAAATTCAGAGTCTGTGAGTTCTGGGGTGAAATTCTCTGAATTTTCCCTGAATTTCTCTGAAATTTATTTAAAATTCCTCATGAAAGTCTAAAAAGTCTCTGAATGGAAAGGGTAAAAAATATCTGAAAAATCTGTATATATATATATATATATATATATATAACAGAAAAAAATTTACAGATAATTCAGATTCACTGGTTTTCCTGTGGGAGTGGAGGACGAACGTCTAAGGACAGCCCTTGTCAATTTTTCAATTCCCAATTCACCAAATTTGCCTAAAAATAAAAAATTCTCAACTTTTTCCTGGGGGTAGTCGCTACCAGATTTCTACAATAAATGTCAAATTTAAATTTCAAATATCAGTTTTAAATTAAATAAAATACATAAATTAGGTAATTAATAATGTGAATGGTAATGTTTGTTGCTAGGTCAAGAATCTCTGAACAGCATCAGTTCGTGTGGAGACGGTTGGACTTGTGGTGATCGGTACTACGTGGGCGGCACTAAGGCCGGAAAAGTGGCTTTCATTGGTGATTTTACGCTCAAATTTGGATTTAGATTTTAGGTTCAGACGTAGATTTAGATTTAGTAATTACTTTATTAATGAAAAATAGCTAGCTTTGTTCATTTATAATTGTTAAACTGTATTTTCATCGAGGTGCAAACTCATTCAATCCAATGAAAAGATTTTGTATCAGTCGGATAGTTGACAAGCAAAACAAAAATATTATACTTTTGTGATTGTAATGTAGCCATAAATATGCCCGCAAATATACACGCTTAGTTTTCCATTCTCAATTTTTCGGCTTAGTTTTGTTTTGTTTTGTTTTGTTTTATGTCTTTTTTGTCTTTTAGGCACTACGCAATTTGCTGCTGGCGTATGGATCGGAGTTTGCCTGGACGGCCCGACTGGCAAAATGACGGCTCGGTTTTGGGTGTGCGGTATTTCCAATTTCAACCAAATCATGGACTTTTTTGCAGGTATATTTTTAGTATTTTTTGAGTATTTGAGATGACAAAGATTGTGACCGTACCGAATTCAGTCCTGGATGAAATTAAATTATATTATAATATGTTAGTTTAGTAGGAAAGAACAAAACAAAATAACCGAAGAGGAGCAGCAAAAAAGAAATAAACGAGCAAATAAGCAGACAAGATATATACCAAACAAAACACACAAGTATATATCCAATTATTTTCACTATAATTAAACAGCTGCATTTCTTTCTTCTTTCGATGGTTCTTTTTGGTAGATACATTATCGTCGAGTGTAGTTCAAAACGGTCGGTTCTAAGGATTTTGGAAAAACGGGGGGGGGAGCTCGAAATTCCCCCATCCCCAAAAATCCTCCTCTGTCCTTAAGGTGGCGCTCAGGGGAACCGACTTTGGCGTTTAATTTTTTTCAGCGACATTTTTGACCATAATGTCTTGAACGAAAGTTGTTCAGAATAAAAAGAGATTTTATTTGTTGTGCATATTGTGATAAAAAAATTTTGAATTTTTTTGGACAAATTTGTAGCCGTAGCATAACATTGTTTTGTTTCAATATAAAATGATTACTCATATCACTGAAATACGCGGTTTCTTAAAAATTGATGTATTAAATTAATTTGATTGCTTTAAGATGTATTAAACATAAGAATACGTTGAAGCTTTGCTGAGTTATTTAGCCGTGAAAATAGCAAATAGAAATTGAAAAACCTAAAAAGCTGATAAATCTTCGAAAATGTCAATTTTCTGATTTAATTTGTCAAAAAATTGAGTATGGCTTTTGGTAACTTTTTCAACGGAAATATGTAGTCATAAAAAAGGTCTAAATTTTGAAAAAGTGAAACGTGTGGGCAAACCTTACATTTTTGCGTAGCGAAATCGACTACTTTTTTTGGACCTAACTCCCCGCTGCCGATAGCGATCGATTTAAAAATTTGCACAATGAAAGGAAAAATATGAATTCAGACGTGAAAGTTTTTCGATTTTCAAATTTTGGCTCGCAGCACTATTTGTAGTCGCTCAAACACAACTGATTTTTGAAAAATCGATTTTTTGCAAAATCAAAACTAAAAATCAAAAATCGAAGATCAATCACGTCTAGATTTTTGTAAGATCTTTCTATCGATACCAAGGTCGTCAAAATCAGTTGAAGTTTCGTTGCGCTAGGTCAAAAACAAAATTAGTGTTAGTAGGAAATTCGACATGGTCATAAAATTTGACACATTCACATTAAAGTGCTGAACTGTATTCTAAATAAGTTTTTTTAAGTATCTTTGATGTACATTTAAAGTGGTATTGCTATTTATTGCATGAGCTGAGCGCCGAACATGAGTTTTGTTGCTGAGCTCTACCTTCAGTTACACACTGTTAGCGCAAGTTGAATTAATTTTGTATGAAAAAATTATCTGTTTTTTGAGATCCAACAAGCTTTACCGGCAGCGACTTAATCCGCCTTCCAGCGCAGCCGCTCAGGATAGCAGCGCCCAACCGACGAGTCCGTTGGTAGCTGCTCGAGGTAGTTTACGTTTTATCTGTTGGTGTAGCTCGTACTCGCTTTGTTTTTGTCCACAGATATTATACTTGGGGGGGTTCTGGAGGGCATCCCCTCGGATTTGAGATCGCAGGACAGACAAGCCCCCCCTCCTTGGTGAAAAAGTGACCAAAGACTCCGAATTTGTCCCAGATTGCTGTAACATGCTTTTATAATGAGCATAAATCGAAAAAATTGCTAAGAATATCCTAATTTTTCAAAAAATTTAACATTTTCAGGTCAAAGCTTGAATTTTTTACGTCGTAGAGTTTTTCTTGAAACGTCAGGACAACCCCCCCAACATTCAACATTCCGGAAAATCGG
>JASANF010004610.1:0-42390 GCA_030248245.1 Trissonchulus sp. WLG1_4 | reverse complement strand
TTTACTGATAATTTATCAGTTATCAGTTATCAGTGTTCTTGTGCAAGACTGATACTGATAACTGATACTTGATAACTAATAACTGATAAACTTCGTGCAACGCTACACTGATAACTGATAAATTTTTACTGATAACTAATACCTGATAATTTTTTGTGCAACGGGCCTCAGGTCTTTAATTTTGATTCTGGCGCTATAACACTAAACTGTGCAAGATTTGCATCTGTCTGCGACCTGCGTGTTGAACGTCAGCTCATGTTTGTAAGGTGCGTGTGTCACCGAGATTTTCAGTGTATTCGTTGCTTAATCCTAATAAGCTGTCCTGAAGCGAATCGACAGTTCTGCTTTAAGACCGAAATGTCGGGTCGAAAATTTTCAAAAAGGAGCTGCCGGAGTGGATTCGAACCACCAACAATCCAATTTCGGATCGAATGCCCTACCAACTGAGCTAACCGGCCACATACACTCAGTTCTTGTAAAGCAGTATCAAGTAAAATGCAAAAACAGAGCTACTCAAGTGTCAGCCTGAACTGAACATAAAAACGGCTATTAGGTAGAGCTTCAATATAAATTGCAATAAAATTAAATTCATATCGAGAATCTCATACGTTTAAGCACTGTGCCCGTGGGTGCTTACCAACATTTTTAATGTTTCTGTGTCTCTTGGAACAGTGATGTGATTAGTTAGCGTGACCAGTCATTAACGGTTCACCTCGGGAACGTCTCACATAAAACGTAAATTTAAGTAAGAAGTTCGACGTTTTTGTTTGAGTGTAATTTTAAGTATTTGTACGTTTAAGTACATTTTGAACAGATACTTCTGTTTGAACAGATACTTTAGTTTGCGAAATTTTGTATTTCGTGCAAGATGTAGTCACTCGATTGTCATTCAATACACTATGCACTTATCACTCAGTAAAGGATCTCGTTCGTACATAATTTGTTGTAAGATAAAAATACTTCAAGTTCTGGTTGCATAAACAACTACTGTAAGAAGATAAAAACGCTTTGAATCTTTTGAATACACATGTTGCTGAAAAACAGTACCTCAATATTTTTCATACACATTTTGCAGTAACATAATTGTTTGCTGCACAACAGGTTTAGCTGACGTACTGGTCAGCTTACTTGAAAGTAATTCTTAATACTTACTGAAGGTTTTGTCGCAGATTGGGCTTGTTGATATATGGGTTGTAAGCAGGGTTGGCAAGTCTCGGGTTGCAACCGAGACCGAGACCGAGACCGAGACCGAGACCAGGCAACTGAGACCACCCAAACGAGACCTACGAGACCGAGACCAGCTTTTGGGGGACCTTTTTTCAAGTTTCAATTTTAAAATTTTTAGATACTTCGAAACAAACAAATAAACAAACAAAAGTTCATTAGTGGTAAAAGAAATGTGAAAAATTGGTAATTAAGTTACAAAAAAGTGACCATTTGGTTAGGTTGTATGAGTGTATGACTTGCGAAGTTGCAAGAAACTCAACATTGTAACGACCGGATGCATGAGAGTAGGTGATTGACGGTGGCAATACATGACTATGAAGATTATTTCCCAGATATTCTGTCAACTTTTGGTTATTTTTAAAAGTTTCGACACTTCTTCGCATGCCACAGGGTGTTATATTTTTAATGTTTAACCAACGTATGTATGCTTGTTAAGGTGGCGCTCAGGGGAACCGACTTTGGCGTTTAATTTTTTTCAGCGACATTTTTGACCATAACGTCTTGAAGGAAAGTTGTTCAAAATGAAAATAGCTTTCATTTGATGTGCATATTGTGATAAAAATTTTTTCTTATTTTTTTGGACAATTTTGTAGCCGCAGCAAAAAAAAAATTGTTTCTATATAAAATGATTGCTCATATCATTGAAATACGCGGTTTCTTAGCTTTAAATTGATGTATTAAACTTAAGAATACGTTGAAGTTTTGCTGAGTTATTTAGCCGTGAAAATAGCAAATCCAAAATGAAAAACCTACAAAGCAGATAAATCTTCGAAAATGTCAAATTTTTGATTTAATTTCCTAAAAAATTGAGTATGGCTTTTTGTAACTTTTTCAACGGAAATGTGCAGTCTTAAGAAAGGTCTAATTTTTGAAAAAGTGAAACGTGTGAGCAAACCTTACATTTTTGCGTAGCGAAATCGACTACTTTTTTTGGACCTGGGTCCCAGCTGCCGTTTGCGATTGAGTTGAAAGTTTGCACAATAAAAGAAAGAATATAAATGCAGACGTGAAAGCTTTTCGATTTTCAAATTTTGGCCCGCAGCACTTTTTGTAGTCGCTCAAACACGACTGATTTTTGAAAAATCAATTTTTTGCAAAATCAGAAATAAAAATGAAAAATCGAAGATCAATCACGTCTCGATTTTTGAGAGATCTTTCTATTGATACAAAGATTATCAAAATTGGTTGAAGTTTCGCTGAGCTAGGTCAAAAACAAAATTAGTGTGAAAAGGAAATTCGACATGGTCATAAAATTTAACACATTCACATTAAAGTGCAGAACTGTATTGTAAATAGGTTTTCTTGATGTCTCTTTGATATGCAATTAAAGTGGTATTGCTATTTATGGCATGAGCTGAGCGCCAAACATGAGTTTTGTTGCTGCGCGCTACCTTAAGAGGTTCCACATACAAATGTAACATCGCTCCGTCAGACAACTCATTCTAGCTCAAACTTTTTTTTAAAGAATCCCAAGCAAATCACGTGGGGTTCGTAAATAAATTTACGAACGCGTACGAACCCCTACGCCGCGTCCACATACAACAATGTACTACATCTGACATAACAATGCTTGTGCATGTAAGCGGCACGGCTATGTCAGGGTTAGTAGACAAGTTACAGTGACGCCAGAGGTTGGTAGACCACGGGGTATATACATATCTAAAAGCAATTAGTAGTCATTATATACGTTAAACTATCAATTTCGAGATTTGCAAGAGTGATCGTGGCATGCAAAGGACTAAGGTCCTTGTAGTGCACGCCCCCGAATGAATTTTTGAAACTGAGGTTCAATGCCAGACAAACGTTGTTTAAAAACATTTAAAGAAGAACAAGTAACAACATTTTCGGGCAAAAAGTTCCAGATATTGCAAATTCTATAGAAAAAAGAATATCCAGTGCGAGACTTTTTATGTCTTTTCGGATTAACGGCCAAACTGTTTTGTCTCCTGGTCCCAGCGTCTGGTGAATAAGCAAAACAATCATCAAATGAACAATCAAAAGCATTGTACACAATATTGTGCATTAAATGCAAATCATACAAAATACGTCTCATTTCTAACGACTGCAAACCACACCGAGCTAAACGTTCCTTATAATTTAGTCCACGGAAGCTCTGCAAACGTCTAGTGAACGCACGCTGTACGTTTTCGATACTATCAATATCTTTCAACAAATGGGGGGACCATATTGGTGTGCAATACTCCAAGATCGGCCGTACATACGTTATAAAAAGCTTAACCATTAGCTGGATGTCCCTACTTTTAAAACATTGAAAGATAATACCAAATACCAACACGTTGGTTTGCTTTTGCCTTAACTTGGTTTGTGTGTTTTGAAAAACTCAAGTTATTGCGCGTAAGTATACCAAGATCACGCACTGAATCCATTTCACTAACATTTTGACCATCTAGTGCATAATCAAATCTTTAATTACGGTATCCAATATGCATAACAAAACATTTCGATACTGTAACACTCATTTGCCATTCACGTGTCCATGCTTATAAGGCATTCAAATCTAATTGGAGTGCATTTGTATCTTCAGTCGTGTTCACAATTTTTGAGATTTTTGCATCATCTGCAAATAGACGAATTTCAGCTGTTAAATTTTCAGGTAAGTCATTGATATATATGAGCAATAAAAAAGGTCCAAGCACAGATCCTTGTGGAACACCACTACTGACAGCAGCCCAATTAGACTTGTTTGCGCCCAGTTTGACTCTCTGAAATCTGTCTGTCAAAAAAGCTTTAATCCATGCTAGTATTCGCCCTCGTAATCCATATGCTTCTAAATGAGAAACAGTATCAAAAGCACGCATCAAATTTATATAAACTACATCAATACAATCACAATTATCCCAAGAATCAAACCAAAATTGGGTACATTTAAGTAACTGTGTTAGGGTCGATTTTCCTTTCACAAAGCCGTGTTGGCACTTGCTGATTAAATTCGAACAATTGACGTGATTTACCAAAAAGGGTTTAACAATTTTTTCCATTATTCGACAAGAAACAGCTGTCAAACTGATCGGGCGGTAATTTTTTGGATTTTTCGAGTCACCCTTTTTGAAAATAGGACAAACGTCAGCTTAATTAAATTATCTGCTTTAATTGAAAAAGTCAAGCTTTAATCGTTTAATCGTCAAGCTTTAATTGTCAGCTTTAATTGAAAAATCTAGCTTAATATGCAAAGTTTGAACTTGAAGTTAGCCAAAGTTTGCGGGTGAACTGACATTCTTCTGCGGCAGACAGTTTTGACTATTTCATGCCTGGCGTTCTATTTGGAAACTTACATAAATTGTAAAAAAATCTTCGTGATTTTGGAAAATTTGAAAACTTCAAGTCTCATCTGAAATACCGAGACCACCCTATGGCAGGTCTCGGTTTTCCTACCGAGACCGAGACCGAGACCGAGACCAGCCTAGTCTCGGGTTTTTTACGAGACCGAGACCGAGACCGAGACTGCCAACACTGGTTGTAAGCGCTATTAAATATGCTATAGATGTGATTTGATCTATACTGCTTAGGCAAGTGCTATTTACAGTAATTATTATTTTGGATTGTGAACACAAAATAGCACAAATAGCATGAAGCGGGTTAGTACTAGGGGGTTCAAAATCGTGTTTATGAACTACTTTCTTGTTTCAGGGCTGACGGTGGTTTTTTCATTGTTACTGAATGGAATGGTTTTTAACTACTACCGTCAACACCACAAAAACATGGGACAAGTGCTTGAAAACCAGGACAAAATTCAGCAACAACGTGAATTTAAACTTTTCGTGCAACTTTTCATAATTGTTTCAAGCCTTGCTTTCATGGAAACGTTTTACTATTCACTAAAATTTGTTAAGTTCACAAAATGGATGGGGTTGGTAGCAAATCTGGTATTTTACATGGTAATAGCAATTAATCCCTTCGTTTACATTGTACTAAATGCCAGAATTCGTAGACAAATCAAAAACTGTTTTTCTGCGGAAACTGCGAAAGTGATAACTATTGGTGAAAATGTAAAAGAAAAAACTTGAATTCAAACCGACTAACTGAGCCTCATTGTAATCATACATGTACGAAAAACTAACCCATATGATTATAAAATTTATGATACTTGCACAAATTGATATACTACCTGTATTTACAAACTATATTTAATACTTGCACATAACATATACTTCGAATGTACATATAAATATATGTAAATATAGCAGAAGTGTATAAACAGTTTCATCAAGCTAACAAAGTTTACGAAAAGCATGCAGTTAAAAGAAACTTAAGTGTGTGATTAGCTTGATCACATTTGTTTGACATCCAGCGACTATTATAAACTTGTCAGTTTAAAATGCAAAGTTGTCCTGTTCTAAATGCTGACGTTACACGAGTTTTAACCAAAATCAGTATAAATCGGAAGTTACCTCCTAGTGCTCTGTTCGATCTTTTACACAAATGCTGGTTGCTGACATTTTTCTGCGGACCGGAAACGGACTAACACTGGCTTGCACCAAAATAGAAGAGCTCGAGAATAGAATAACTCAAGAATAGCTGGTCTCGTTCAACCCGAAAGACGTATTCATTAGAATAGTTTTCACTGTTTCCTCGATAATAAGTCCACACCCGCCCGGCCCGGGCCCGGCCCGGCTGCACTGCGGCCCGCGGCCCGCCACCGGCCCGGGGCCGCGTGGCAGCGGGCCGGCCCCGTGCCGGCCGGGCCTACCGGGCCGACCGGGCCGGCCGGGCCGCTGGGTGGGGCTTCAGCCTCGAACCATTCAAATGAAGTTATACATACAAACAAACCTCGTAACGGACGTCGCTAACAAACCCCCGTAGAGCAACTGGTCTTCACGGCAACTAGCGAGCATTGCCTTCAGTTTAATATAAATAGATTAAAGTGCTGTGAGCGGGAACTAAAACTAACGATACTTAGCTTGGCTTAAATTAATTTGACTCAAGTGTGCTGCAACAATGTGAAGATGGCGGTGGCGGGCCGCGGGCCGATGCCGGGCCCGGGCCGGGCCCGGTCAAAATGGTTGCGGCCCCGGGCCGGCCCGGGGCCGACACTTGGCTTAGCGGCCGATCTCTAATATGAATAGTTCGAGAATAAGGTTGGTGCAAGCGGCCGTTTAGTTTGTATTGTGTCACACTTTGTTTGCTTGGCTGAGCAGCACATTTTGAAAATGCCATGACTTGCAGGTCAATAAATAACTGAAAAGAGATATCTACAGTGGCGGATGTACCCTTATGTATAAATAGCAGTAACTTGGATATGAATATCGGGAATAAAAAACTAAAATTAATCAAACGCTTACTTTACCTAAGTCTTTGATTTTAAATTTAAACATTGAAAATCGGGATAATAATGTACTTGGGATAATGCGGTTATTTTGGAATTTAGGGGAGGAGCGGCAAAACAGGATCAAATCTGTGTCCCATATAAATTGAAACTATAAGGATGTCTAATCAGGACAAGAGTACATAATAGGGAAGAGTATGACACTCTTCCCTATCCTAGCTAATCCGCCCGGACGATACTCCGGCCGAAATAGCCCTTTTACGTCTTGATTTCAGGGGGGGACCCCCCCTCGAATCCCGGAAGTGTCTTGATTTCAGGGGGGGGGGGGTACCCCCCCTCGTTTCAGACGGACCGTACCGCCAACGGAACCTGTTGCAACAGTGTTTCGCAGACTGGATATTAGCACGTCGTTGACACGGGTTGATGCAGGTGGCGTTGGCAATCATGCCATGGTACGGCACCGGACGTCTGCGTTCGCGGAATTTCAAAAAGCCGGCGTAAATAATGTCTTTGACTCCTATGTATAAAATTATGGACCCAGCGGCCGGCAGCTTTTCTCGATTTTGGATTATTTTAAAATTATATTATGAAGATTCGGGGCCAACTATCATTTTGTATGCACATCACTCACCTAAAAATTCACGTCACTTATGGGACACCTAAGAATTCAGGTTTCTAGACTCGGAGTCTCCATTTTGTGTCTATTCTATAGAGTTAAATTGGTTTTCCAAAGTATCGATAACGTCAAACTTTATACACAGCATCGTCAAAGGGATAGGCACTTATTACTTACTCTGACAGTCTGGCACTTGACTTTGGCGTATAATTTACGAACGCAACGTGCGAGTGAAGGTCTTCCATTTAATCGAATTCGACTCAATCTTTTTGACCAGAACTGCTGAGTTTTGGGTATGACTAAAGTTACTGACGATTGATAATTTTTTCTGAACTGAACATTTTCAACTGTTGATGCTATCATAATTGGCCAGAAATTTATATTTAAGAGAGGCTGTCGGCGTTTAAATGTTGCTTTGATAAATTTTGGTGCCGCGTTTTATATTCGCAGAATATCCTCAGCGCTGCAAGCAACTCGCACCAAAATCTATCAAAAAATAATTTAACTTTACTCGCAAAACGTGCTTGTTCACGTTAAGAACTTGACTGAAACTACACTTATGCACATTCTCTAGCTTAAATCTGTAACAAGCTAGTCAGCAGACACTGTCAAAGTAGTCAAATTTCGTGAATTTTTGCATTTTTCTTGTTTTGCTTGTAAAATTGACAGTGTAACTTCAACTAATTTCATGCTTTACACCAACATAGCCAATAACAGGGTGAATTTTAATCCTAAGTTTGGTGCATTTATATGATGCAGAAAAGAAGTTACAAACCTTTAATTTTGAATTTTTTTGAATTTTGAAAAATATACGAATTTATACGAAATTTTGAATCTAATTTTTTCACGAAATATGCTAAATTAATACAAATAAAAAAATTGACACATCAGAAATTGTCTAAAAAATATGTAAAATAACGTATGAAAAGATTGTAACATCGAGACTTGAGATTTAGTCCACGGAAGTACATTTTTACAGATTTCTGTGAATGAAATTGATGTAATGCGAAATTTAAGCAAACGAAAATTTCGAAATTTTAGTACAATGTAGATACATATGTGTGCCAATTTATCCGAAATTTTGAACAAAATCCTTTTAGTAGTTGTCAAGTTTTGCGGACTTTTGTGTAGTAATTTACGAAAAATTGTCGTAACTGGCTTCAAAATATTTTCTGTGAAAATTAAAATTGTTTCAAGCTATTTTAGCAAGCATTTATCTCATACCTACTAAATTATAGTTTCCTAAATTAATATGCGTACTATAAATTATTGATTGAAAATTAATCGTCAGTTGTCAAGTCCAAGTGTTACTCCTGCAAAACTGTGGAAAACGTTACTACCACCTTAAACATTAAACCTTATTGTAACTCGATTCATATACCTTCGTAATTTTGCTAGCGAAATGATTCCGAAGTCATTAGTATATATGAAAGAATGACCAAACTATTTCCAGCGCGAGCGCTTCGAAAAATGGTCATAACTGTCAAATTTCCATTCTCCTATTGGTTTGGTTGGTTAGCTTCAATGTTTTTAACAGCTACGAGCCACTACCTCCTTAAGATGTATATCGACACTGAATATTAGTCATTTTTTATCAGACTGAGCTATATGACTAAATGCACACTATATATTTCTTCGGCGGAGGCCTCAAAGATAAAATCCAGCTGGAGCCTCCACCCACTAGTTATGCCCGATTCCCACTGGAGGTTTAAGGTTTAATAAATTAACATAGAACATTAATTGAGCATAGTGGACATTCCCACTGCTAAGTTTAAGGTTTAACGATGTTGAAAAATTTCAACCTTTTGGTTTAAGGTTTAAGGATTCAGCCAATCAGTTACGAGCTGTAGGCGGAGGTTCTGTATTCTGTCAATCAGCTGCGAGCTGTTGGTAGGCGGAACTTCTGCAGCCAGCCAATGAATTTTATTAAACCTAAAACTGCCAGTGTGAACGAAACGTTAAACCTTAAACCTGCAGTGGGAAGCGGGCATTAGTACATAAGCACAAATAATAACTAAAATAATTTATCAAGCGTTTACTGAAGCAAAAACACATCAGACAGAAAAACAAAAATAATATAGTGGAGTATATATAGTATATACTGAAACAATAAAAATATATTTGCAATAGACGGCAAAACATCGGCAGACTAGCAAAGGCGATTAAGGCAGTGCCATATATAAGCACAAGATCACGAGGTCCCAAGAAATCCACAGAGTAACACCCATTTCTGGACAGTATTATACATCACCGCAAATAAACAATAAATTAAGCAGACAACAGGCAAGATAAAAAAGTAGATTAGTTGGACAAAAAGACTCTTCAGTCAGAAAAGAAATGAGACGTTTTATAAATTCCGAAAACCAAAAGTATCCGAAAAGATTATTATATAATTTATTATACACGGATTATTTGAAAAACTGTTTTTATTATACACGGATTATTTAAAAAACAGTTTTTATTTTATTTTTATTTTCTAAAAGGTTCATTCAGTAGTATATTTTGAAAAACGCAATTTTCCTTATACATCATATTGTGCTATGCTCAAACAACCCTTACTTGTCCAACTTTTTTCGTATACAAAAAATATTACAATGAACCAGTACAAAAGACTAATGAAAAATTGGAAGAAATACTTTATGCATATATACTGTGAGTGAGTAGTACGTACGTATAAACTGACTAAAGACAACATTACGGCATATCGATAAATTTTCAGCTTCGCATAAAACGACGTAAAAAACTAACTAATGTAGCTATAAAGTTTTTTGCGAAAACGCAGGTGTTTTCGAACTTTCGACGCTTTCGATTTATTTACGTTACAGCTAAAATAGAGTACAATAAAAAACGCAAAACATATGAACGAGAAAAAATTTGTCACACACGGAGTAGCTGTTACGGAAATTTTCGTTTAAATTTTTAATTAAGTTTGACGATTTTTTTGAAACTGCAAAAAGGTAACCGCAAAAAGCTAATCTATTTTTGCTTTTCTATTAAGGTTTTCAATATGTGAAAGTAAATTATACCTACCAGGTGGAGCATCAAGAAAGCATTCAAGGTTTGACTTGATTTGGAATCAGGTATATATCTTCACACCACAGCACCCCAATATATATATACATTATAATATATATATATATATATATATATATATATATATATATATATATATATATATATATATATATATATATATATATATATATATATAATTATCAAACAAAAACTTGCATCAATACCAGAATTTAAAACTATTGTCTACATTCTACAATAAGCTACAAAACGTAAAACTACAATCCTTCAAAATACTAACTCATATCTCCTTATTCTTTAACAGTTCAATCTTAGTACTGAATTTACACAATTACTAATAACGAATCTGTTTCAATTACATACTAATCTATACACAAAGCAGTTTAGTCTACAACAGAACACACATTAATTAAGGCTATACCCACAAGACTCGTATTCAGAGAGGCTATAATATTGCACAAGAACGACTGAGCCAAAAACGTATAATTTACATACAGACAAATGTATATATACGGTGGGGAAAATATACTAGATAAATACAATAACGCAAAAAACTAAAAACTGAAAAACTTTTTAGTTCCGCGGCACCGAAAGGAAGAAATAAAAAAGTTCACAATTCTAGTTTTTAACTTCTTGATCTCGACTATACTGAAGTCTTACTTTGAAATATAAACTTTCAGAGGGCACTCAAAACTTAATTTCTATTAGTATTTTTTCACTGTATACCGTAACAGCGCACTAGACTCCTAAACTATTCACAAACCGGTGTCTAATGACTTTCATCAAGTAAATCTGATTTAAATAAAATTAAATAATCGGTCCACTGTCTGGGTCGACTACAGTCAGCAAATAACAAATCAGATCTCCATCTCATAACTCGCAAAGTAAAAAATGATATAAACCATCATCAAATAATCATAAAAATCATCTTGAGTGAAGGGTTGCTCCGGGGAGCCTCACCGGCTAGTCAATTTAAAAAACTGCTACCCCTGATCAAACAAAAATACTATTTTGAAAAATTTTCAACAACAGTGGCATTTTCACCCACTTTTGGTCAGACTGTCCGGATCGTCCCCTCCCGGGTCGATTTTGGATAGGGAGCTTCATACCCATCGCCCCTCTTACATATCTGGGAATATGGCCCTTGCTATTGTTAAGTAGTCGCTAAGGCCCCAAACTAAAGTCTGACAAAAAATAGCTGCGCCACTTACTTATTTTATTGACTTCTACGACTACATGCTGTACTCTTGACAGTCAAAATCTATCTTTTCGTAACGAAATCACATGTTTCGTTTTCTCAAGTGGTGCAACTATTTCATGTCAGACTTTAGTCACTACAACGCGGTAGCTGCCAGTGTAAGGATACAATCATACAATCACTCTAGTCACAGATCAATTGATAATAATCAGCTGTAACTTTACTCAACTCAGTCATTATTAGTCATTAAAGTCTGACCAGAAATTGCTGAATCCTGACCAAAAAACAGGTAGCCTGATTCCTGTGCCTATTATAACTCTAATTCTATTACTCTTGATGCCTGCAAGTCGTTCTTTTCGTAATGAAATCTTGTGGGTCTGTTTGTCTTGGGGTCCAGCATGTGTTTGGTCAGACTTTAGCTTGTAAGTATCTACTGCTTAACAGCCTGGCCATAGCTGGGCGGTCGTTGGTCGTCTTGGCTGCGCGGCAGAGTCCCAAAGCTGCGGCCCATGGGCGCTGGCTCAGGTCCGGCACCCTGCGGCAGGGCTCCGCTTTGCCAGGCCCGCAGTTTCAGATAGCAGTCCACCCCGTACAGCAGCATTAGGAAGAAGCAGAAAAACTGAAAATTCAGCATTTATAAAATATACAAACAGTGTTACAATATCTTCTCCGTGTGAGGTTTAGGGACGATTCATACTTCCAGAAGTACTATGTATTTCACTGAGCCCATACGTGTATGAGGCGGGGATGGGGGGGGGGAAGCCCCCCCAAATTAAGGGCCGAGATGGAGGGTCTCCAAAATGTGGGCAAAATGGCGCTTTTTTGGGAAAATTTTGCGAAATTTAGGGTATTTTTGGTCAACCAGGGGGGGTCTCCAAAATTTGGCCGGATAAGGCCCCTCCCCAAAATTTTGACCCCGTTACATGTATGGCTTAGCCGACAAAATTATGAAATAATCAAGCCACAATCTGATCTTATACACGATTAGTGTGAACGACTGAATCTGTCACAATATGTGAGTGTGACTATATGACACACCATCACTGACTCTACTTTCGACAAAAGTGCATGAGATCATTTTGGGGCTCGATCATTTCGTAATTTTACCGGCTGAAAGGACAGACATACATACGGCTGTGAGTATGAATCGCCGTTAGAAAGAACACGTTTATGCATACAAAAAATGGCTGATTTAACTTCAAACATAAAAAACCACTAACTTAATGGCACAAGCCCTGTAAAATACGTCAAATATAAATCGAACTACAAATACGATATTCAAGACAAAATTTATAAATACAAAGCTGACATTAGGTTCTGAAAATTAGCTCAAACAAATCTGACAAGATTACTTAGCAGATGTCTTCTTGATCTTGCTATAGCCAAGATTGCTACAAATTACACAATAGCACATTTATATACTAATTAACTGATCGATATACTCAAATTAAAAATATTAAATAAAAACTTGATTTAGTAAGTAAGATAAATACCAAAACAAATTACACAAAAGAATTAACAATAAAGTTAATAGCAATCGGTTAAAAAGAAAAACCATCAGAAAAAAATTAATAAGTAATCACAAAAATCAGTAAACACGACAGAAGTTTAGTAGTTAAAAAATAAAATATATATATATATATATATATATATATATATATATATATATATATATATATATATATATATATATATATATATATATATATATATATATATATATATATATATATATATATATTTAAATAAAAAAAAATAGAATAAACTCACGGTCGTTGTTCGTTGCAAATATGAGCTGTAAAACTTAGCAATATGAACAATAAGAATAATGGTAGCCACCAAGTAGAATAGAGTGAAGACTGTACAGTAGATAATTTCCTGGAAAAAACAGAAAAAAGCTACAAATAAACATAAACAGCCAGTAGTTAAAAGAAACGGAACAATAGCCCTGCCTAGTACAGCGGAAAGGCCATATAATGAGTATATATCTACTTAATTTTGTTTCTGAGATACAAGTAGTTAAGAACGTAGAGAGCAATTATAAATATTGCCGGTTTGGCTGCAGTATTATATACTTTGGAAAAGTTTTAATTCAGTAGGTTGCGTTGCGTTCAACTTGAATACAACAAAGAGTAAAATTTTATATAGTTGAGGAACTTGCACCCTCCGCTCCCTCCGGCCCCCTGTCCTGCAGTTTAGGGGCGCTCCTCGTTGTAGGTCAAACCAGGGTATTTTTGACTGACGCGCTCTTACAAAAAAATTAAAAATGATGAAGATTTACGCAACTATAATTTACAAGTGATGGACATGTTTTGACCCAATCCACGGCCGAAGCTTCGCCTTACTAAAGCAGCTAAAAACTTAACCAACTGAACCTCGCGCTCCGCACCCCAAGTTTAGTGTACCAAACGATTTTAAAGTTACAGTTCAGTCCAGCCTTATTAAGAGTTAAGCAACCAATTAAACTAAAACACAGCACAAAATTATGAATTAGAATTTGCATGCAAGCCTACCACTTCACCACCCAAGTGAATCAAAAAGGTAGTATATAAACAGTTAAGGGAAAAAAGTCTACCACTAAATTGAAACAAAAAAACTGCTCCAAGCCACGCCCAGTCATTTTTTCGTGTTTTAGACTTACAGACGCGGCTCCCCAGGCCCCCGAATTTGGCACTATGGCCAGTTCACTGGCCCCCGCTGCCAAAATGCAGCCAGCGATAAAATAGAACACACACCAGAGGCCGCAATAGATCATTTCCTAGAAACTCACTGGTCACATTAAAGTCCGCCCGCCGCACTACGTATATACAAAATATAATACAAAACTAAGGACGTCGATTCATCGATTAGATGTACTGTAATTCACAATGGCAAAAAAACCAACAGTTATCTGCTCTGGTTATTCGTGTCCTCTCCTCTCAATTATATGCAGTATGCACTAGACATGTAACAGCACAAATGCTGGGTGGTACAGTAGGATGCCCTTTCCATGGCCAAGTTTTGATGTTTTTTGGACAAATATATATATATATATAGTGGTAAAAGTAGCTTAAACTGGCTTTCGAAACACCGACTTCATATGCCAGCACATTACACCGTAATATATATAATGTGCTATATATTGTAACCACAGATGTACTGAGGGGGTGGAGGGGGGTGGCAAACCCCCCCCCCCCCCCGATTTGAGACTACGGGACATTGGATAAGCCTCCCCCTCAGATTTGATTCATCTGGACAAGCTTCTTTGGTGCTTAAAAAATGTGCCCGAAAACTTGAAAATAGCCCCAGTCAGCTGTAAAATGTTTCAAAAATGAGCAAAAAGCGAAAAAAACGCTAAAAACAACTGAATTTTAGAGAATTTTAATTTTTCAGAAAATTTCTGATTTTTTAGCAAAACTTGGAAACTTTTGCGTTTTTGTCAGTACAAGCCCCCTTAAAATTTAGCAAATTCCGGTACAAGCCCCCCCCACGGAGACCCCGTGTACATGTATGATTGTAGCAGAAACGTTTCAGTCTTTCATCTCTAACACGTGTCAATTCTGACTTAGCTCTTCCATTTTTCTCCTACTCTAGAGTCTGGTGTCTTGCGTGCTAAACCATGATTCCCAAAAAAACGGTCCAACTAAAAAACCAATCCAACCGTACCACGAGAAGCCAGGGTATCATGTGGAGGGCCTCAATGACGTGGGTGAGATACATGACTAGCAAGGCGGTGGTCACAATGAAACTGACAATGGCCACAAACTCAGCCCAGCCCGCCCCAGAATACCACGGCCTGGGTCCGGCCACGATGCAAATGAAGCAGATGAAATCTAAAACCTGAAATTAAAAAAAAATCTTTAAAAACAGCTCAAAAAAATTTTTCTGACGGGCCTCACATTTCGCCTGTCCCCACATTTTTGGTCCTCCCTACACATTAGTGATTGCAGGTTTTTGTGCACTGCTACCAGTATATACTGTAGGTCTTTTTAGCTTCATTTCTGAAGTTTTCAACTTGCTGTTCAGATATGAAATCTCCCCGGCATGCCCACAAACACTGATACACAAAGCTTTATTGAGTAAAAAACAAAATGAATATACACTAATGCAAATAAAAAGTATATACCTCCCCACCACTTTCAATCAGCATCAGGACGCCCTTTAAAAACCATAAAAATGCCACTACATATATATATATATATCAGTCGATTTTTCACTCAGTCGACCTTGGTCGACCAAGGGTTGGGCAACCTCAAAAAATGAAATTTTTTTGTTACAACATATTTTGTAAAGCATCAATTGAGATACACAAAACTGGTAACCGCACTTCTCAAAACCGATTTTTGTCCGAGTTATGGCCGTTTTTTGCCTTTTAACCCGTCTCCAAAATGTCCACTTCGGCGGATTTCAAGTTTTTTACTGTCACTTGTTACTAAATTATATTGACGTTGGTATTTATTTACCACCTTATAGCCATTATAATGGTAGTTTACGATGCCAAGTATGGGATCCATATCTGTAGTAGCTGTGTAGCGGCAGCTGTTTCCAGCTGATATTTTCCGACCGTTTCACAATCTTCGTATCAAATATTGATTCAGATTCCTACGTTAGTGTAAAAAGACACACAGTTTTTTTATAGAAACAAAGGGGATTGACCACCCTTATGCACCATACTAATTACTATAAATTTCCATTGCACAGGCATACTTTTTTATCGACCTGAAGTGATTAAAATATACATTTTTTCAGTTTTAAGAAGATTTCCGGGCTACATCTCTGTTTAGCACTAAAAATACCTACTTTTTTGTTAACATGTGTACCTTAGCTTATGCTTAGTATACTTTTGAGGACAATTTATGCTGAAAATAAAATTGTATGGATGGTAAATTACTCGAAAAATAGATTTAATTGACTTTTTGAAGCAAATACATCCATTTTCACACCAAATTTTACTTTCACAACAGAAGTCACACTCCATTTTTGTACATCTGCAAAACAAGACTGTGTCTTTATTTACCACAAAAGTGACAACCAATTTCCAGTGCACAGGCATATTTTTCTAACGACCTAAAGTGATTAAGAATACATTTTTTCAAGTTTTACGAAGATTTCCGGGCTACATCTCTGTTTAGCTCTAAAAATACCTACTTTTTTGTTAACATGTGTACCTTGGCTTATGCTTCGTATACTTCTGAGGGCAATTTATGCTGATAATAAAATTGTATGGATGGTAAATTACTCGAAAAATAGATTTAATTGACTTTTTGAAGCAAATACATCCATTTTCACGCCAAGTTTTATGTTCACAACAGAAGTCACACTCCATTTTTGTATGCCTGTGCAATACAAATTGGTTGTCACTTTTGTGGTAAATAAAGACACAGTCTTGCTTTGCAGATGTACAAAAAAGGAGTGTGACTTCTGTTGTGAAAGTAAAATTTGGTGTGAAAATGGATGTATTTGCTTCAAAAAGTCAATTAAATCTATTTTTCGAGTAATTTACCATCCATACGATTTTATTATCAGCATAAATTGCCCTCAGAAGTATAAGAAGCATAAGCCAAGGTACACATGTTAACAAAAAGTAGGTATTTTTAGAGCTAAACAGAGATGTAGCCCGGAAATCTTCGTAAAACTTGAAAAAATGTATACTTAATCACTTTAGGTCGTTAGAAAAGTATGCCTGTGCAATGGAAATTTATAGTAATTAGTATGGTGCATAAGGGTGGTCAATCCCCTTTGTTTCTATAAAAAAACTGTGTGTGTCTTTTTACACTAACATAGGAATCTGAAGCAATATTTGATACGAAGATTGTGAAACGGTCGGAAAATATCAGCTGGAAACAGCTGCCGCTACACAGCTACTACAGATATGGATCCCATACTTGGCATCGTAAACTACCATTATAATGGCTATAAGGTGGTAAATAAATACCAACGTCAATTTATTTTAGTAACAAATGACAGTGAAAAACTTGAAATCCGCCGAATTGGACATTTTGGAGACGGGTTAAAAGGCAAAAAACGGCCATAACTCGGGCAAAAATCGGTTTTGAGAAGTGCGGTTACTAGTTTTGTATATCTCAATTGATGCTTTACAAAATATATTGGAACAAAAAAATTTCATTTTTTGAGGTTGCCCAACCCTTGGTCGACCGAGTCAAAAATCGACTGATATATATATATATATATATATATATATATATATATATATATATATATATATATATATATATATATACACGTAATCATGAACGGAAGCATGGAACATTTTAAAAAATTTAAATATTTTAAATCATAATTCCTATGCAAATTTTTTCCTTCAAATAGGCTATTTATAAACGCACGGATATATAGTACGTATCAGTGTTTTTTTTTCGTCAAAAATTTTGCGTCGTCTGACGCACATGCCCAAATTTTTTTCGTCATTTTGAAAAAAAGTGCGCAGAGCGGTTATAATGGTATCTAAGCGTGTGTTTTAGGTAAAAATCACTTTATTATGGCAGTGGCCGTCCCCAGTTACGATTTTGGGGCTTTAAAAATTTTTTTTGAAAAAATTTTCAACTCTATCTTTAAGCGATGGCGTACATAGAAAAAAATCTCGGGGGGAATTTGTTGATTTTTTGTAATGGGTTAATATGAATTTCTTCAATATTCACATAGAAATGGAAATTTAAAAATGACAATTCAAAATGGAAGACCACGAGGTCACAAGTCGCAGGGGTCTGGGGGCGGCAGCCCCCAGGAAAAATTTGGGAAACTTTTTTATTTTTAGGCCAGATTTGATCAGTTGGAAATTTTGTTCGACCGGGCAATAAAAACAAAAGGGAGGACCCCTGTGTAAAAATTCACTGTGAAAAAAATTCGGGGGAGGGGGAATGCCGCCCATCTTTTCTTCCCTGGGTTGGGAATTCCCTTGAATTTAAGAGTGTGCGAAAGCTGAGTTTAACTTATAAATTCTGGGAGCTGGGACCTTAAATAACTATGGATATGGCCGTGGTGTCTACTGTCTGGGCATCTGAAAATTATTCAATATGCACGCTTTACAGTGCGGTCTCAAATAGAACTTAAATATCACGTCAATGTCGGTATTTTGCTGCGAAGCTAGTTTTGAATAGTTTTGAATTTTAGCATGCTGAAAAACACTATATACAAGCAGGATGCAGTTCTGCTTGAAAAAGTACAAAACGGGAACTGCAGTAGGGTTGCAGGGGTCTGGGGGCGGCAGCCCCCAGAAGCCAATTATCTGGTGTTTTGGGACTTAACTCAGTTCCCCTGAAGACGGCATCAATACGCCACATTTGGGTGGCATGAACTGCACTGTAAACACGCAGCTGAATTTCAGCAGATATATGTAATACAATTTTCCTATTCCAAACTTTTATACTAGCGCGGCAATCGTCTTATACCGATTGGCATTAATTGATGCGTTTAATTTGTGCGTTTGTGAGCATGCTTCGACACGTTTTTTTCGAATCATAATCTTAATCATAACTAATCATAATGTTGTAAACTGTCATTGAAACAAATTGTAGCTTGAAACGCTAGATACATGGAAAAATTTTACAAATTTGACGGTTTTAACGCAATTTTGGAAAATTTTTCGAAAATTTCGCGACGAAAATGCTATTTTCGGCACTTTTTTCGCCAAATCGGCTATGACATCGGTCAGCCTCAGCCGAAAAAAAGTGCGTCACGGGACGCACATGGCCAAAAAAAGTGCGAAATTTCAGAAAAAAAGTGCGGCGTTTCGCACTTTTTGACGCAAAAAAAACACTGGTACGTATGTAGACTTATTATAAGTCTACATAAATTTTAGTTATATACATATATACATTTTTATGCAAATATAGTGCGACCATAGTTTTTAAATTATATATATATATATATATATATAATATATATATATATATATATATATATTATGTATATATATTATATATATACACATTTATCTGCAAATATAATTTTTCCGTTAATTATAGTGTTAATTATATAGTTTAAATTATGTACCTAACCTTTATACACATCTCTCTACCTAAATTTTACAAAATCAACAGCAACTATATAATATAATATATAACCACATAAACTAACGCATTGGGCAATCTTCAGAATGCCAGACGTAGTGAACAGATAGCCCGTGTCACAGAAGAGTCTCTGGGGGGCCACCACGTAGGTCCGGGTGGTGGTGGTGGTGGTGCCGGTCTGGTGGGAGCTGGGGAAGCCGCTCTCTTCCACCATGCTCGTTTCAGGAGACCACGAGAACGCTGCTTAATTCAATGTCTGGCGTCTGAAACACAAAAACTACAACAATTAAGCATTCTGTCACTGTCTACACACAGCATATAAACAGTGACCGGTTCCGGTATATATATATATATATATATATGTATATACATATTACATCGGCGTGGGCATACATCAGGGTTGGGCACCGGAAAAAACTCCCGGAAAAAAACGGTTTTTTTCCGTTTTTTTCCGAGGGGTCGGAAAAAAACGGAAAAAAACTCGAAACTGGTAAATTAGTCGTGTAAAGTTTAAACTTGCTGAAAATGCTTTAAAACCGTTTGAAAAGCGATAGTAGGCCTGTTTTGTGACTACTTAAGGATAGATTATGAATTAACTGGCAATGCGAGCACGGAATGCTGCTGACTTCAAGTTTTGATATTAGCATTTCGTTAAATAAGAAGTTATCCGTTCCTTTTCTGGATGTGTAGAGTAATGAACCGGGTCTAGCAATGTTATAAACTAGATTTATTATTATACTAGGTTTTTATATATGTATAAAAATGTATATGGGCCTAAACCATATTTCAGCTTCCTTATTAGGTATATAGGTAGTCAAAAATTGTAAGTTTCGATGACACTTATATTTTTTAAATATCACATTTTCCTTGCCGCCAGACCAGCTTATTTGTTTGTGATTACTACCTATGTACCTTATTGTAATTAACCTAGAGCGGAGAGCGGTTGTTTTATTCCACCAAATACGAAAAAAATGAAATTGTGTCCGTTCTGTCTAAATTTTTAGCATTGTCAATCAAACGGATGTCTTTCTAAGCAGCGAAACATTGGATCGGCATCGAAACATACGCTGATCTAATCCCCATTATTCTATTAGGGATTAATTTTTTTTGCTATTGCTGCACGTAATCGACGTATTGAACCAGAATACCTACCCAACGCATTGATCTCTTCTATTTGAACCAAGGAAGCTTATCGTTAGGCGCCAAGCGGATGCAATTCTGACCCTTTCGTAGCAAAAAGTAGATAGCGATTTTTAAGTTTTTTATGAAAATTTTATAGAAAAATTTATAATCAAATTAAAAACAACTGGTTAATTTATTTAACAGTTAAAAAATCAATTTTTCGAAGTTTTTGGTCCATTTTTGAAATGCAAGTATGTTTGTCAAAGGCTGAATGGCGAATGATAAGCTCGGAGACACTTTGCACATGCCAGGACCTAATGTTTCCTTCCACTAATTCAAAAGCCCCTCATGTGACTACCAACTTGCCCCACCTTAGTCCTACCCAAATTAACCGATTAAAACTAGGGATGGGACCGAAAAAAATTTCACCGAATACCGAATATTCGGTTTTTATTTTCGGCCGAAAACCGAATACCGAATACCGAATAGTTGTCATTTGCCAAGCAAAGTTTTCTCAGATTTTAAAGATCCAGAAAAATAAAATATTACGTATAGATAAGTATATAAATACTACGTATAGTACCCCGGGGTGGAGTGGGACAGTCTTTTTGGGGGTGAAAAGAGAAATCCCCACCTAAAAAGTTTCAGAAACAATGCCGAAACATGCAACTTTGAGCGTAACAACTACATACACATTATCGGCACAGATTCGGTTTAGGCGGTAAATGCTAACTCATATGTTTTCAACGTAGAAACATGTCTAGCATGCTACATATGTATATAAGCCATGTATTATCATACCAATATACAAATAAGTATTGTGCCAGTGTGCTGTCGAATATACCCCCGTCGTGTAGTCAACTTTTTGCTTCTTGCAAACCTGTGGTTTTTTATGCCATAGCTAAGGCCATGACCTAAATTTTTCCAAATTGGCCTAAATTTTTTCAGCGATTGAGGCGAACTGGCCTAAACTTTTTCGCTACCGATGAATAAAAAATTTCCAATATATACGTCTCCACCTAACCAAATTCGGCCTGAAAATCAAAAGAATTTCTATTTGTTTTTGAAGGCTGCTACCCCAAGCTCTCAGACACCTGCATCTTTACGGCTTTGTGTTCTTTGCTTTTATCTTTCATGAAGGTTAATCCCTGTTCACCCCGGCTGTCTCAGGGTCTTGGGCTGTTTTTGGAGTGAAGTGGGACAGTTATTAAACTGCTTGTGAACCTTGCAGAGTTTACTGGCATTTTCAATTTTTTTGGGTTTTGACAATACTGATAAGCCTCCATCAAAAATTCACGCAGATATGTATGTGCTCTGTTATAGGCCTCACAAATGCTACTTAGAGGTTATTAGCTAAAATAGATAGTTTTAATGTTTTTTGTGTACATATCAGGTCGAAGTGTAGTGCTAATTGAAGGATTAACGAAATGAGTTCTTATTCTACACGTTGCTTGATTTGGAATTTTCATGATTTTCTAACTATTCGCTATTCGGCCGAAAATTGACTTTTCGGTACCGAATACCGAATACCCGTTTTTCGGCCGAAAACCGAATACCGAATTTTCGGTACATCCCTAATTAAAACATATATAAATTTTAGGTTCAACATTGGCAAAACATAAAATGACTTAGAAATTAGAAAATACTTAGAAACTACGTGCAGCAATAGCAAAAAAATTAATCCACTAATAGAATACTGGGAATTTGATCGGCGTATGTTTCGATGACGATCCAATCTCGCTGCTTAAGCCGTTGTTCTCTCATCTATCTAGGGCAGACAAAACAAAATAAGCAGTGAAAAGTCGCCAGCAAATAATAATCAAGTTACTAGACGAAATTTGTAAAAATTACAGTCCAAAAGTAATTTATCGCCATTTTTGGACATCGGAAAAAAACTCGGAAAAAAACCGGAAAAAAACCTGAAAAAACCCGGTTTTTTTCCGGCCATAATTTTTTTCCGGAAAAAAACCAACCCTGGCATACATGTACACAGGGTCCCGGTCTGGTGGGGGGCTTGTGCCAACGTTTCGGGGGCTTTAACGGACAGAAACGCAAAAAATTTTAAACTTTTGCCTAAAATGGAGAATTTACGGCAAAATTTTACTATTTTTAGCGATTTCTCCGCCTTTTTGAAGCATTTTACAGCGATCAGGGGCAATTTTTGAGTCTTCGGGCACGTTCCTTTCAGCATTAAGCAGGGGGGCTTGTCCCGGTAGGTCAAATCTGAGAGGTGTCTTGTCACGAGATCCCAAATCTGAGGAAGGGGGGCTTGACCCCCCCACCCCCCAGACCCCCCATGTATAATCTGTGCGTGTGTGTTTGGGGTGGGTGTGGGTGATTTACGGGCAAAAAAAATTTTCCCCTTCTGCCGAACCTTAACCGCAGGTTTCACCCCCCCCCCCCCGATGGCAAGCTCACTCCGCCCAGACGTTTCACACGCCTCTCCCAGAATGGTTTGAAGGTAGCTCACGACCGTAAAATCGGATCAAGTGCAGTTGGGGGGGGGTGGGGGGGGGATGGTCAAGATTCGGCGGGGGGGGGGGGAATTATTTTTGCCCATAAATCGCTTCGTACCCCATCTTTTAATAAAAATATAGAACCCCCATCGTCAGCCAAGCCCGCAATCTGATCTCTAGCCCCCAAAATAGCTGTCGCCCCTTTTAATAAAAATCTAGAGTGAAATTATTGGTGTTAAAACCCTTAGGGGTGGAATAAGTCGGAAAAACGGCATTTTTTCGACTAATGATCCGGAGTCCCCCTATATATATATCCCCCAAACCCAGAAGGGGGGGTCAAAATTGAACGCTCTTTCGAATAGGCTAGGTTAGAAGTTTGTAGGATGTATATAAGCTTTAGCTGGAAATCAAACTTTGTCCAAAAATTAAAGTTTACATGAAATTTTTCGCGCAAAAAAGGATTTAGGCAAAAATACTGAATCAAATGAAAACCTACTGCTACCATTGAAAGAGTAACTTCTAAGCTACTAAATGCTGAAAAAATTGTGCAAATCGGTTCAGGCTTTTAAAAGTTACAAAACTTTTTCTGAAGCTATCAGGATCAGGCTGATTGAAGCGTTACAGCGCAAGTAAGGTTTAGTACAAATTCCGGGCTATAGCTGCAATTTTTTTTCAAAATATGAAGCTAGTTGGGGTTTTTTAGTGCGGTAAAGGTATTCCTGATGCTTCTTAGCAGTTTTTTCTTGAATTTAGGCCTTAGGCTTAGGCTTAGTGCTTAGGCTTAGTGCTTAGGCTGAGGCTTAGTGCTTAAGCTCAGGCTCAGTAGATGGGTTATGAAAGGCTTAGTCTTAGTTGCTTGCATCAAATAAAAGGATACTTGCTACCAGGAGGTGCAGTGAGGTATGTCCCACCGGCTCACGATCAACAAAAAATTTGGGCGAGATCGCATAAGCTCGCTAAAAAATCCAACCTTTGCAAAAATTGTCCCACTCCACCCCAGGGTACTATAAACACTTTTTGTTATCTGTATTGTATCGCAAATCTGGAAATAAACTTTTTGCTTTGCTTTGCTTTGCTTTACCGTGGAATCATAAATAAAGCTGCACTTTTGACCCGAAATTGGCTGTCAGGGCCAGCGTAATGCTGAGCAGCAGTGACGTTTTGAATTCGTATTTATGGTATTCTTCATTATTAAAAATTGCTCCTTTTAACTAAAAATTGTAGTGACTGATGACTTGTGATTTGTACTGTTACTTTAGTTATGTATGATAGCACGAGTTAGTTGATTACTAGTCACCACACTTTTGGCGACGAGGGTGACAGTTTTCACATGGATCAGCTCCGGTTGCCACCTCCGTTTCTGGAGGTTCCGGGGACGCCGACCTTGCCATGGTCGCAATGGAAGGTGCGGTTCGAAACTTACATGGTGGCGTCGGGAGCGGACGAATATCCTGAGCGGCGGAAGATCGCTCTGTTGCTGACTTGCGCCGGAACTGAAGCGCAGCGCATTTACGAATCATTGCGCCAGCGCCAACAAAACGAACTCCATGAAACAATGGCACAAGTGATGGCCAGCATGGAGGAACATTTTGCCCCGCGTACGAACATTGTGGCTGCGCGCCACACTTTTCGGCACCGTTTGCAGCACACTGGCGAATCCGTAGACAGTTATTATACTGCATTGTGCGAACTAGCTGTGAACTGTGATTTCGGTCTAAACCAGGACGACGCCCTCCGTGACCAATTGGTTGAGGGTATCACCAACCCTAAGGTAAAAGAAAGACTTTTGATGGAGCCTCAGTTAACTGTTGACAGAGCCCTACTGCTCACACGACAGTTTGAGCGTGCTGCTTCCGATGCCAAAATTATGAACGGTACTGGATCGGTTAACGCAATACGCCACACTGGCCAAGGACACTCGCGTGCGCGTCCCTGGCCGTCCAACCAAGTTTCTCGTGAGAGCACCAAATCGCGTAGCACCAAAGTCCAAAACGGTGGGTTCTGTTTTCGATGTGGTGGCGATCATCGACAAAGCCGTTTTCCGTGTCCTGCCGTCAAAGCGAAGTGCCATTTCTGCAGTAAGATCGGACATTTTGAACGTGTTTGTAGATTAAAGAAACGCGATGGTCAAAGGACCGTTCGTAACATTGACTCTGTCGTTGATACGGATGACACTGCCAAAACAACCTCGAATGATGAATTTCAAGTATTGAGTGTTGGAACTACTGAAGTTTCTTCTTTGCCGATTTATTGCTGCTTTGACCTAGCACTTACCCAAAAAACGTGCGTCCAGCGACGTTTTCTCGTAGATACGGGATCCCCCAAGTCTTTGATCCCAGTGTCCGTTTACAAGACGTTCTTTTCATCCTGCAAACTTGAACCGGAACCGGCAAAACTTGTCAGCTATGATGGCACACCTTTACAAGTCCATGGTTCGTTTTCAGTGCCTGTTTCACACAAAGGTACGGTGGTAACAGGAAAGTTTATTGTTGTTAACGGGTCACAGTGCCTAGCAGGCAGAGATTTGATTCAAGCTTTGGGGTTGAACTTAGGCCCTTTTTCTAAAATGGACTTAACTGGACTTGACTTAACTGGACTTAATTAAGTCCGGAATTTTGGAATGCAAAGTCGGACTTAAGTGGACTTAAGTGGACTTAACGCTGCCAGTGGACTTAATTAAGTCCAGTCGCATTTCTAAAATATCACCGGACTTAAATTTAAGTCCGATCGCATTCCAAAAATAACAGTGGACTTAAGTTGCAGCTGGACTTATTTAAGTCCGACTTAACTTTTGCACGTTTCTAAAATGGACTTAATTAAGTCCACTTAAGTCCGCGGACTTAAATTTACACGTATTTGGGAGAATTTCAAGTCCGCGTAACTTTACGCGGACTTAACAGATTTAAGTGCTTGATAGCTCTTACATAATCGTTTATAACTTTTGACATACTGAACCGATTTAGACGATCTATATGTCGAATGATAGCTAAATAAATGGGCTTTTTGATGACATACTTTTTAAGTTTTTTTATTTTTTTAAAGTTGCTATATGGCCGATAATTAGTCTTTTTCAGTCGATTACTGGCATTTTTATGGAACGTATGATGTTTCTTTTTGGCTGAAATTTCAAGTTTAGAGCTGATAACCGTTGTAGGACTGAATTTTAAAGTTTGTAATAACTTAATTTTCTTATAAAGCTTAAAAATTTTGTACCACTAACGAGTGTAGTAAATGTGGGTTTTCAGACTTACGCTTTGTCAAATATGGTTGAAAATAATCCAGATAAGACTATAGTGACACATAAATCCTGCTGAAAAATAATACGACACAGAAATTACATGGTGTCGAGCAGTCATTATTTGACCAAATTTGTTGTCCTATAGTGTTTCTTGTTATGGGCACTTTTGTTGTTTTTGATTAGCCGGGTGTTATTGATTACTCGCATACATGTACACGGGGTCTATGTCTGGGGGGGGCTTGTCCCGAAATTTTCGACATTTTAGGGGGGGCTTGTCCCAATTTTTTGTCCCAAAAACGCAAAAATTTCTAGTTTTTGCCTAAAAGTGGGAAATTTTTTGCGAAATTCAGATTTTTTAGCGATTTTTTCGCTCTTTGCTCATTTTTTAAGCATTTTAGGGCGATCTGAGGCAATTTTTTAGTTTCAAGGAGGGGAGGCTTGTCCCGACGGGTCAAATCTGAAGGGGGGCTTGTCCCGGAATTTCAAATCTGGGGCGGGGGCTTGCCCCCCCCCAGACCCCCCCATGTACATCTGTGACTCGTCTTCATCACGTGGTCCAGGTTTGTCATTTTTAGCCAATGACATTTGAGTCTTCACTATGTCTCGACCAGAGTGCCGCATCAGCTTACATGTGTGTCTGCATTTGCGAAAACAACATAATAGTTTGTTTTTACGCGGCGGCCTCAGCCGCCGCGTATATACTATATTGCAAACGTGTGCATCAAGAGCACACAATTGCATCTATCCTAGTGTTAAATTGCTGGCAGGTCAGCAAATAACACTGTGTGTGTGAGCGTGTGTGTCTTTATCGTGTATCTATGTACGTACTTGGCGACGATTACCTGCCTGCTCCATTTGCGTATCTATGTATCCACTACTGGCAGTTTTTGCATAAAGAACACAGTAATTTGACGAAACGTGTCATGACAATGTTTCGTGGAATATTCATTAGCGCGTCGGAAGCCAGGAATTTTGAACTTATGGCAAGCATGCCATCACACGGCTATGGAGTCCCCAGTATGGGCGCCGTTGGCTAACACATGGGAGCTTAAGCGGCTGACCGTAGGTTAGCTGCTGTAAATTATTTTGCTCTATCTCGTTCGGCAACATGCACGCAATGTTACCTATTACTGGCTATTAAGTACAGTTTTGCAATGCAATGATCAATTTTGAACTCAAGTTGTTCACAGTGAGCACGTTTCAAGTCTTAGGTAGTAAAATTTAAGCAAAATCGACGCACTGTTGGCTAAGCTTAGGACTAACATTTGACAAGTGTATTTAATACAGCAGCAATATATAGTTCATTTTAAAGCTGTTTTAACTTTCTATAAAGGCGTATAAAAAGTATTAATGTACCTAGAATATAGCCTGAGACATTTGAAGTTAATTGTTGCGCCCCATTTCAAAATTGTTCCCTTTTTTAAAAATGGATGATATATAGCTCATTCGAAAGCTCTTGACGAGCTAAGTATTTTGTTTTTTTAATGCAAACGCGCCCGACGCACGTGGAACTAGAACAACCGATGTTACCTCCTTTTTGCAAAGCTTAGGCTTAGGCTTTAAAAAGTGAACATAATCCAAGCGCTTTCTTTTATAGCTCATTCAAAACAAACAAACGCATGTCTGCGCTTTAACGAGAGCGTTTTTTTTCTAAAATGCGATGGCCCCTCTTTGCTCTCACACAGAATGCTCTCCTATTATGCTTACGCTCAGGCTTGTATTGCCTATTAATCTTTGTTTACAGAATGTTTCTTCATTTCAATGTTTTTAGATTTTCAATTTTTAGTAGAGTTGAAAAAATGACAGGCTCACTCACACTCACAGTCACACTCTCACAATCATACTTTCCGAGTCTTACAGGGCCTGAAACAGAAAGAAAAAAGCTTGTCATGTCAATTGTCGTGTTTATGTCAATTTGAAATCAAATATCAAAAATATTTGTCGATATAATTACATGGCTATATACAAAACATTTACAAAAAGCATATTTACATTGTCGATGTATTTACAAAGCTATACAAACTGTCATGGCTTTCAACTTTCAAACTGTCAACTGCCAAAACTTCCACTTGCCACACAACTTAATGAGACGACGAGGACTGAGACTGCGAACTGACTGAAAATCCGACCAACAACGTTACAACCTTTGACACTAAGCACCGAGGTGTCGCGCGCTAGTTGGCGCCAAGTCAAGCCGGCTGTCCAAAACGAGTCCACAAAATGGCCACTCTTAAACCGATCGTCACAGATGATTTGCCGCAGACCAGCATTCTGTTCGAACTTCGCCCAAACCGCCGTCTAGATCATAACGTTGACCGGATTCATTAAACACTGCATTAACTGCGCGTTCCCCTTTCTGAGCCCCCTCTTGAGCCCCAGTGGTTTCAAACGATTCAACCACGTTATCCTGCATTTTTGGAGACGGTGGGGGTGTAGGGGAAGGAGAAGGACCCGAAGATTCCACATGATGAGGTTTCCCCCGTGGTTCTCCCACAAAAAGGTCGGTATCCGGCTCAGCAGGTCCTGGTGTGGGTTTGGGAGTACCCTTTTTTTCTTGAGGTTTTACCCCAGTTTTTAAAACTACAAAATTCCCCAAGGTAAGAACCCCGGCTCGTCGTTCACGAAGTCCAACCTCTCAATTAGGAGCTTGTCGTTGCAGCTGCTCTCGCGGGTCTTTGGGTGGTGTTTTGATTTTTTCACCACCTTTTTTCTCACCATAACAAACTCGCCTTCGCTGTCACAATCCCCCTCTTTCTCACCAGGAACCTCCCCCAAAAGTTTCCCGCCCTTCACTTTCTGGGTGTACGTAGAGCCCCCCTCATCCGGAACAGTGACCCTTAGATAATTTTCAATGAAAATTCTGGGGCACTCAGAGAACACCGGTAGCGTTTCCGGAGGACAACGGTCCGTGTAGTTGTCAAGCACAAAATTGTCGAGGATTTCCTCATTCAAACCCAAAGTGTTCTCAAGCACACACTGCGCGTGCTGTTTTGGCCCCTTTTTGAGCTGCCGCAGAGCTTTTTGTTCAGGGGCCCAGCCCTTTCTTCATTGCCAGAGTCTTGAAATCATCTTCATAGCAGCGATGGACGTGCTGCGGAAACCGATCGATGGACTGAAACCGACCATGAATAAAAGGAAATGCTAGAGGAAAACGATACAAAATATCAGCTAACGTTCAAAGACAGCGATTTTGTTATATTTTTCAGATTATGATTTATATAATAGTCTGATGCTGTGTTAATGTGTTAAATATGTTAAATGTTAAGTATGTTGCGGAATTATGAACGAATTGAGATTGAATAGAAAAATGAAAAAAAACAAAAAACATGTTTAATATTCAGCATTTTTCCTCACCAATGAGAGATGCAGTTAGAGCAGTGATGATAAAGGAGCAGCAAAAAATACGCAAACGCAATTGAAACAGTAAAGCTAAAACAAAAAAAGTTATAGCTCATTTAACCTAGAATTTAAAAAAAACCCATTTTTAGAGTATTATTTTTGAATAACACTGACCATGTTTGTTCTAAAGCAGCTTTTTATATCTCATTTTAAAGCCCTTTTTATGTTCTATAAGGCTGAATAAAAAGTATTAATGTACATACGAGCACATGGCTTGAGAAAAGATGTTACTCTAAAAGTAGGCTTTTTCGCAGACCCCTCCATGAAAGCCCCCCTCAAAATTTCTAAAGCTATACACAAGCTACAGAAGCCTTTTATGGCTCATTTTAGTGCTTTTAGTGCTTTTCAGTGCTAAGTGCTTTTAATGCTCTGTAAAATAATATAACATATGTCGATAAGTTAAGAATTAGAAAAAACACTCAAAATTCCGACTCTAAAACCTGAAAATAGAAAAAAATACCCATTTTTAGAGTAAGAATTTCGAATAACACAGCCTATCGTAGTTCTACAGCAGCAATATATAGTTCATTTTAAAGCTGTTTTAACTTTCTATAAAGGCGTATAAAAAGTATTAATGTACCTAGAATATAGCCTGAGACATTTGAAGTTAATCGTTGCGCCCCATTTCAAAATTGTTCCCTTTTTTAAAAATGGATGATATATAGCTCATTCGAAAGCTCTTGACGAGCTAAGTATTTTGTTTTTTTAATGCAAACGCGCCCGACGCACGTGGAACTAGAACAACCGATGTTACCTCCTTTTTGCAAAGCTTAGGCTTAGGCTTAGGCTTTAAAAAGTGAACATAATCCAAGCGCTTTCTTTTATAGCTCATTCAAAACAAACAAACGCATGTCTGCGCTTTAACGAGAGCGTTTTTTTTCTAAAATGCGATGGCCCCTCTTTGCTCTCACACAGAATGCTCTCCTATTATGCTTACGCTCAGGCTTGTATTGCCTATTAATCTTTGTTTACAGAATGTTTCTTCATTTCAATGTTTTTAGATTTTCAATTTTTAGTAGAGTTGAAAAAATGACAGGCTCACTCACACTCACAGTCACACTCTCACAATCATACTTTCCGAGTCTTACAGGGCCTGAAACAGAAAGAAAAAAGCTTGTCATGTCAATTGTCGTGTTTATGTCAATTTGAAATCAAATATCAAAAATATTTGTCGATATAATTACATGGCTATATACAAAACATTTACAAAAAGCATATTTACATTGTCGATGTATTTACAAAGCTATACAAACTGTCATGGCTTTCAACTTTCAAACTGTCAACTGCCAAAACTTCCACTTGCCACACAACTTAATGAGACGACGAGGACTGAGACTGCGAACTGACTGAAAATCCGACCAACAACGTTACAACCTTTGACACTAAGCACCGAGGTGTCGCGTGCTAGTTGGCGCCAAGTCAAGCCGGCTCTCCAAAACGAGTCCACAAAATGGCCACTCTTAAACTGATCGTCACAGATGATTTGCCGCAGACCAGCATTCTGTTCGAACTTCGCCCAAACCGCCGTCTAGATCATAACGTTGACCGGATTCATTAAACACTGCATTAATTGCGCATTCCACTTTCTGAGCCCCCTCTTGAGCCCCAGTGGTTTCAAACGATTCAACCACGTTATCCTGCATTTTTGGAGACGGTGGGGGTGTAGGGGAAGGAGAAGGACCCGAAGATTCCACATGATGAGGTTTCCCCCGTGGTTCTCCCACAAAAAGGTCGGTATCCGGCTCAGCAGGTCCTGGTGTGGGTTTGGGAGTACCCTTTTTTTCTTGAAGTTTTACCCCAGTTTTTAAAACTACAAAATTCCCCATGGTAAGAACCCCGGCTCGTCGTTCACGAAGTCCAACCTCTCAATTAGGAGCTTGTCGTTGCAGCTGCTCTCGCGGGTCTTTGGGTGGTGTTTTGATTTTTTCACCACCTTTTTTCTCACCACAACAAACTCGCCTTCGCTGTCACAATCCCCCTCTTTCTCACCAGGAACCTCCCCCAAAAGTTTCCCGCCCTTCACTTTCTGGGTGTACGTAGAGCCCCCCTCATCCGGAACAGTGACCCTTAGATAATTTTCAATGAAAATTCTGGGGCACTCAGAGAACACCGGTAGCGTTTCCGGAGGACAACGGTCCGTGTAGTTGTCAAGCACAAAATTGTCGAGGATTTCCTCATTCAAACCCAAAGTGTTCTCAAGCACACACTGCGCGTGCTGTTTTGGCCCCTTTTTGAGCTGCCGCAGAGCTTTTTGTTCAGGGGCCCAGCCCTTTCTTCATTGCCAGAGTCTTGAAATAATCTTCATAGCAGCGATGGACGTGCTGCGGAAACCGATCGATGAACTGAAACCGACCATGAATAAAAGAAAATGCTAGAGGAAAACGATACAAAATATCAGCTAACGTTCAAAGACAGCGATTTTGTTATATTTTTCAGATTATAATTTATATAATAGTCTGATGCTGTGTTAATGTGTTAAATATGTTAAATGTTAAGTATGTTGCGGAATTATGAACGAATTGAGATTGAATAGAAAAATGAAAAAAAACAAAAAACATGTTTAATATTCAGCATTTTTCCTCACCAATGAGAGATGCAGTTAGAGCAGTGATGATAAAGGAGCAGCAAAAAATACGCAAACGCAATTGAAACAGTAAAGCTAAAACAAAAAAAGTTATAGCTCATTTAACCTAGAATTTTAAAAAAACCCATTTTTAGAGTATTATTTTTGAATAACACTGACCATGTTTGTTCTAAAGCAGCTTTTTATATCTCATTTTAAAGCCCTTTTTATGTTCTATAAGGCTGAATAAAAAGTATTAATGTACATACGTAGCACATGGCTTGAGAAAAGATGTTACTCTAAAAGTAGGCTTTTTCGCAGACCCCTCCATGAAAGCCCCCCTCAAAATTTCTAAAGCTATACACAAGCTACAGAAGCCTTTTATGGCTCATTTTAGTGCTTTTAGTGCTTTTCAGTGCTAAGTGCTTTTAATGCTCTGTAAAATAATATAACATATGTCGATAAGTTAAGAATTAGAAAAAACACTCAAAATTCCGACTCTAAAACCTGAAAATAGAAAAAAATACCCATTTTTAGAGTAAGAATTTCGAATAACACAGCCTATCGTAGTTCTACAGCAGCAATCTATAGTTCATTTTAAAGCTGTTTTAACTTTCTATAAAGGCGGATAAAAAGTATTAATGTACCTAGAATATAGCCTGAGACATTTGAAGTTAATTGTTGCGCCCCATTTCAAAATTGTTCCCTTTTTTAAAAATGGATGATATTAGCTCATTCGAAAGCTCTTGACGAGCTAAGTATTTTGTTTTTTTAATGCAAACGCGCCCGACGCACGTGGAACTAGAACAACCGATGTTACCTCCTTTTTGCAAAGCTTAGGCTTAGGCTTAGGCTTTAAAAAGTGAACATAATCCAAGCGCTTTCTTTTATAGCTCATTCAAAACAAACAAACGCATGTCTGCGCTTTAACGAGAGCGTTTTTTTTCCTAAAATGCGATGGCCCCTCTTTGTTCTCACACAGAATGCTCTCCTATTATGCTTACGCTCAGGCTTGTATTGCCTATTAATCTTTGTTTACAGAATGTTTCTTCATTTCAATGTTTTTAGATTTTCAATTTTTAGTAGAGTTGAAAAAATGACAGGCTCACTCACACTCACAGTCACACTCTCACAATCATACTTTCCGAGTCTTACAGGGCCTGAAACAGAAAGAAAAAAGCTTGTCATGTCAATTGTCGTGTTTATGTCAATTTGAAATCAAATATCAAAAATATTTGTCGATATAATTACATGGATATATACAAAACATTTACAAAAAGCATATTTACATTGTCGATGTATTTACAAAGCTATACAAACTGTCATGGCTTTCAACTTTCAAACTGTCAACTGCCAAAACTTCCACTTGCCACACAACTTAATGAGACGACGAAGACTGAGACTGCGAACTGACTGAAAATCCGACCAACAACGTTACAACCTTTGACACTAAGCACCGAGGTGTCGCGTGCTAGTTGGCGCCAAGTCAAGCCGGCTCTCCAAAACGAGTCTGTTGATGCCTCCACGAAATGGCCATTTTTAAACCGATCGTCACAAATGATTCGCCGCAGACCAGCATTCTGTTCGAATTTTGCCCAAACCGCCCTCTAAATCATAAACCGGTTTCATTAAACCAGCAAACAAATTTTGAAGGTAGCAGCGCATTGAATCGAGAAAAATTAAGTAACTGTTAAAATTTTATTAACTAATATAACTTAATTAAAAACAATTAATTTGAATTCAATTGTAAAAACTAATTTTCTCAAGGTGTTTTCCTACCATGCCACGTTTGCAGTTGTTCCAAATGGCGTCCTTAGATTGTGATCGGCCCTCAAATCGCCTGCCAAATTTTTTTTGCGCACCCGGCGACTTGTGTTGGAAAACTTCTTTGGCCGTCTGGACATCAGCGAAAATAGATACTTTAAAAAAACACACCACTGTTCTGCACAGGCCGTCGAAAGCCATGTCGCAAGGAAAAAAGTTAGAGAACGGGCTGAGATTAGTAAAAAAGACAAAAATGTTTACGATTATGTTTAACTAAAAGACAAAAACAGGAAAATTTGTGAAAATTTTTAATAAAATTATAAAGACAATTTAAAAACAATGGACGACTCTCGTCTAACACAGACGGGCCATTAAACCAGACAACCAAAGAAACGGGGCAATAAAACTTGATCCAGCTCCTTAATTGTGTCCTGAATTTTGTCTCCAAGTTTAAACTTCTTTTCTTAGTACGCCAAATGGAGCTTGTCGTTGCTGTAGAAGCTGGGGCGTGGGCAGTAGATTTTAAATTATAACTATTATTAAAATATTTAAAATTTAAATTAAATTAAATTATTGTTAAATTAAGTAAATTTAACTTGTTGTTAATATTAAATTAAATTATTTGTTAATATATACTGTTTCTACCCTACTGCTAGTTACTTACTACTACTTACCCTAATTAGTTAGTCCGTGGTAACAGTAATTAGTTAAAACCATTATTCTTTAATTAATTAATTACATTAATAATATTTAATGTTATGAATAAATATTTGTTATCTTTTTTGTAAGAAATTTGGTTCAGTTCAAATACCTCTTAATAAATCGTCCAAGCAAAGTGCGTATGTCCAGCACTTTGTGTTAAATGGACAAACCCAAGTCACCAGTCGATTGTTGGCCATGTTCAGGTATCTCTGAACGGAGCTGTTCCCGCTTCTGGGAGGTATGGACAGGAAAACGAACTGGATCATCGGATAGTCCATACACAACTGTTGATACTAAAATAAGAAAACATTTTTAAACACGCTTGAGCTTCAAGCGTTTAGAAAAATACAAAAAATTGAAATGTAATATTATCAGTGATGTAAAAATGAGTTCAAAAAAACTTAAAAACTTCAAAAAACTTTTATGAAAAAATTTTACCTTGCAAAATGAAAAAATGTTTTATACTTCTGTTACAAATGTCTTTTGTTGAGTTATCAATGCATGTTGTCGAAAAGATTTAGTACTCCTTTCACAAGACGATTGCCAAGCGTTTTAAAACTTTAGAAAATGTTAAACAAACGTTCTAAAAAAATCTGAATTTGACAACTTTAAAGTTGATATTTGGTTTCAGTTAAGTTCCGTCTAGTGTCTGTTTCAAATAAATTTTTATTTATATTTAAGAAATGTTAAACTGAAACAACAAATTGAAACCTAAGTGGTTATTTCTAAATGAAAGCTAAACTTCAAGATATTTATAACGTTTGTAAAATGTTAGTTAGTGGCGATAAACATCCATATTATATGCAGTGAAACTATTCTGCTTACGCTTCCGCTTTATTTCACATAGAACGTCTTATTCTATTTTGAAATAAAAATAATAATTCAGAACACAGAACGAAAAGCATTCGTTTTTGGAGAAGAATAGTTAAATGAGAGGACTCCATTCATTTCATCATTTCCCATTTTTTAAAATTGTCTTTATTTTTTTAATTTAATTTTTATTAAATTAAGCTCCGCTAATCTAAATCGATGACTGTAAAGAATTAAAAACAAAAAAAGCTGAGAAGAGTAAAACACCCTTTGGTCAGGTGCTCACAACTTTGACCCAACACAAATTTACCTTAAAAACTATTATTTGAGAAATAATACAACATAGTCACTGCAGAATTTTTCTTTTGGATGAACGTGCTTCAATTCAATATCAGTCGACTCACAGTCACTCTTCTTTCACAAACGCACACACACACTCTTCAATTAAGCTCCGTAAATCCAAACGGAAATATTGTTAACAATAAAAAATAAAATAAAAAATGTTGAGAAGAGTGAAACACTCTTTGTCCACAGACCGGTGCTCACAACTTTAACCCAACAAAAATAATAATACAACTACACAACACTTACAACACAACACACAATGATTAATATAACAAAATCTACGGATCCACAGATTTACACATTTCTACAAAAATTCGGCTTGGATTTACGCGTTTAACAGGCATCTAAAACAATTCAGGAGCCAAAACAGCACGCGAGTGGAGGTATAAAATTTTAAGCTAAAACTTAAGCGTCCATTGCCAAACCAGGTAATTTTGCATTTTAAATTTTGCATTTTAAGTAATAAACACAACACAACACACAATAATAAATATAACTAAATCTACGGATCTACAGATCTACACATTTCTACAAAACTTTGGTTTAGATTTACGCGCTTAACAGGCATCTAAAAAAAATCAGAAGGAGTCAGAACAGCACGCGAGAGGTGGTATAGAATTTTAAGCTAAAACTTAAGCGTCCATTGCCAAACAAGGTAATTTTGCATTTGAAATTTGCATTTTGGGTTTGAACCACAATAAAGCTGAAATAAATCAGCACTGATTGGCGTATTTACCGAAGCTGCTATTACACCCCGTACCATCAAGATTAAAACATTTTTTCGTTACTTTACATTTAATGTAAACGTTGTAAATCTCTTCAGCTATCTCAAATTTTTAATCTCAAATCCAGGCCAAGTGTTGTGATCTATATGATGCTGTATCTGGGCGTTAGAAAGACTGGATGATTTTATTATGTTGCCTTTAAAATGTGTTACTTTCGGCTGAGTGAAAATTATCTTAGTTTTTTGTGGATCAAAATTTGGATCAACAAGCATAGAGACTACTTTATCGGTTGTTTCATTTTCGGTGTCAGTGTTACAAAGTTCTTCAATAAACGAATCGTCCAGTGCTATTGGGCTGTCGACATTAGCACTACTTTCAGAAGATTGTTCAAACGAAACACAGTTTTTTGCTGAATCAGTAAAATTTTTAGTACTAGATTGCTTTGAACCTTTTTCCCTGGGTACTCGATCAAATACACAGTGCGTGCATCCGCTGCAAGTTTCGCCAACCATCTTTGAAATATTTTTGCTAGCTTTTGTTATCATCATCTTTTTAATTTCAGCTATACTTGGCGGGCCGCTGTTAGTTGCGGCTAGATGCGGCTTTCATGTTGGGCGTGTCATCTACTAGGCTGCCTTCACTATCAAAATTGTCATTAGCGGTTTCAAATGATTTGCTAGGCGTCTACGATGGGCTTCTGTCGTAACTAATATTGCGCATGTTTACCTTGCGTGGCTCACTAGTTGAAGTTACAATTTCTGACTCAGCCCCAGACTCAGTTTCCTTTAATTTTTTTGGATTCGAAAAAGTCTAACTTTTTAGAAATTAAAATTGAAATATCTGAGTCTGTTTGCAGATGTTCAGATTTTTTGCGATGCAGCAGATCAAGATCTGCATATTTTTTTGGCACTTGCTACTCCTTCCCATGTCTGCGCTTGGTAAACTGTTTTAGCTGTTCTTGCGCTGTGACCTACATGGGTACTTAGCAATATGGTCAGTATTCGCATATGCTTCTGGCGATTTTTTAGCGTATGTGCCGTGGTGAAGGCAGCTCTAGATTGAACCGACGAAAAAATCTCTGAATTAAACTTTTTTTGAAATTAAATTACACGTTTTCTTGCATCTTGTAAGGCCTTTCCGTTTTCAGTCAAAAAATGCCATAAATTTTGTTCCTCTATGCATAGATCATAATTTTCAAAAACGTTTTTCCACTGCCAAGCCAACTATAGAATGTTTGGGCTTTTTTGTGATAGTTGTTTGTGGTTTCCCCGCGACTACCGTAATCAGTGCATTTCATCAAGAAGTGCCAATGCACTGTGCCATTTCATCGTAAATTAGGAGCTCTAGAGTCAGCTCTTCCGTGGAAAACGTTCTGTTCAGTAAAGTAACACAAAATGCTATTAATTTGTTAAGATTTTTTACTTCCTGGTATTAGAATTGACTTTGGACGGCGCAGATGTTTCTCGCGGAAGTATCATTGCGCTGTGGCGCTGCTCATGGGGTCCTGTAGCCGGTATTAGGTTCAATACTTCCTGCGCTTTTTGCTGGTAGCTAGCATATTGCCGCCTGGATTACTCCCAAACCCAAACTGTGTTGAGGAGAGCCCTGAATTTTCCCCGAACCTGAATTTTCCGGTGAGCGGTTTTGGCGACCCAATCGCTGACCAGCCAGCGGTCGGTTCACTTTTGGCAATCCCATTCTCTGGTGTTTTCGAGATTTTTTGGAAGTCACCGGTGTAAACTCATTGTCTTCATCTGATGCAGGTGAAGACACCATGCACACGTTTTCCTCTGACAGAGGCTCCTCAAGAAGCGGTGACTTACACCGTGTGATTTTTCTGGCAACTTTTTTGGTGCCGTCGCTGCATAGTTGCCAATGCCCTGGCTCAGACGTTTTGCTGGCCTCGCAAAACAGACGTTAGAAGCGGGGAATTGGCCCTGCTAACGTGAGTCCGAGCTGACAATTTCATGAGTGGGGATCCCTGAGTCCACTGCCCTAGCTGCGCATTCCCCCCTTCTGAGCCCCAGTGGTTTTGAACAATTCAGCCACGTTATCTTGCATTGTTGGAGAAAGTGGGGGTGTAGAAGAATTATGAGCCGAAGATTCCACACAATGAGGTATCCCCCGTGGTATCCAAAAAAAGGTCGGTATTCGGGTCAGCAGGGCCTGGTGTGGGTTTGGGAGCACGCTTTTTTCATTGAGGTTTTGCCCCAGTTTTTAAAACGACAAAATCCCCCAAGGTAAGAGCCCCGGCTCGTCGTTCACGAGGCTCACCCTATCGCTTCGGAGCTTAGCGTGGCAGCTGCTTATGTGGGTCTTTAGGTGGTGTTTTGATTTTTTTCACCACCTTTTTTCTCACCACAACGAACTCGCCTTCGCTGTCAGAATCCCCTTTTTTGTCACCAGGACCCTCCCCCAAAAATTTCCCGCCCTTTACTTCCTGGGCGTACGTAGTGCCCCCCTCATCCGGAACAGTGCCCCCTAGATAATTTTCAATGGAAATTTTGAGGCACTCAGCGAGCACCGGCAGCGTTTCCAGAGGACAGCGGTTCTTGTAGTTGTCAAGCACAAAATTGTCGAGAATTTCTTCGCTCAAACCTAAAGTTTTCTCAAGCACACACTGCGTGTGCTGTTTTGGCCCCTCTTTGAGCTCCTGCATCAATCATTGCAGTGCTTTTATGTCCAGGGGGTCCAGCCATTTCTTCACTGACAGAGCCTTGAAATCATCTTCATGGCAGCGATGGACGTGCTGCGGAAACCGATGATGGCAGACGTATTTAGAAGTCCGCGGAAAGAACAAATCATGCTCCAACGTTCGGCGGCCATCGTTGTTGTTGATGTATGTAGTAGCTAAAAAGTGAGTAAACCAATATGAATATACAATCAATTTTTGCGCCGTCGTGTTTGAAGCATGTTGAGTGAATCATGTTTTTATATCAGCATACGACTAATAAATTTTTACGAACATGTAATTTTTCTGTTATTTATAAGAAAAAATGTAATCGATCTTTGTCTCAGAAGTGAAAACCTGCTAATATTGATTATTATGCTATAGGGCTCTCAAATAGCTCATTTTAATGCCCTTTTAATGTTCTTTAAAATGATATAAAATATTTGTCGATAAGTTAAGAAGTAGAAAAATACTCAAAATTCCGACTCTAAGTAGTATTAAGTAAGTAGTATTCCTACTCTAAACTCTAAATCGAAAAATGCCCATTTTTAGAGTCAAAGTCTCACAGTCTCAAAGTCTTTTCAAAGTCAAAGTCAAAGTCAAAAGTCAGCCCCTCTCAAAATTTCTCAAGCTATACACAAGCTACAGAAGCCTTTTATGGCTCATTTTAGTGCTCTTAGTGCTTTTTAGTGCTAAGTACTTTAATAAGTCGATAAGTTAAGAATTAGAAAAAAATTCAAAATTCCTACTCTAAAACCTGAGAATAGAAAAAAATACCCATTTTTAGAGTAAGAATTTAAAAGCTGTTTTAATGTTCCATAGAGGCGTATAAAAAGTATTTAAAGTAGTAAAATTTTAATTTTAAAAAGTAGTAAAAGAGTTTAAAGTGCATTAAATGCCCTTTAATATCAGCTATAAAAGATTCCTGTTGCCTTTATACAGCTTGAGAAATTTTGAGGGGGGCTTCTATAGGTGGGGTCTGTAAAAAAACCCAGTTTCAGAGTATTAACTTAAAATTTCTCAGACTGCAAATGTTGTAAGTGCATTAATACTTTTTATACGCCTCTATAAAATATTAAGAAGCTTTAAAATGAGCTATAAAATGCTGCTTTAGGACCACTATAACCTGTGATATTCAAAATTTGTACTCAAAAGTGAGTTTTTACCTGAAAAAAAGAAAACTTAGGCAAAAAATAAATTATCAAGCAACAAACTACTAATTGTACCTAGAATACTTGTTAGCAGAATATTGTACCTAGAATACTTAGGAACAGCAGGGTGCAAGCCGGCCATAGTGTGGCACTCCAATCGTAATAAGTGTGCAAACTTGCCCCAGTGGCTACAATTTGCAAAATTAGAACAATAGGGGTGGCCACCTGAAAGGTCAGCAACTTGCCGCACTTGAAAAATTGAAACAATAGAATTCGGCAAAACAAGTTCAATAACAACAAGTGCTAAAAGGGGGAGACAAATTTTCGCCCTTGGCACAAACCTATGTAACTTATCGGATTTGGCTTAGCACAAGCTTCATTGTGGTATAGAAAAAGTTGCAAAAAGTTGTGAAAATTTAGCTAATATGCTAACTTTAATAAGTTAGCAAGGTATGAAGCATGCATTTTTGAGGTTTTAGCTCATCATATATAGCTCATTTAAAAGAGCTCTTAAAGCGCTTTAAAATGATATGCATATCGGCTATGTACGCTAAAGTTAACGAAAAAGTGATTTTTATGCAAATTTGCATAAGTTAGAAATCAGTTAGCAAACACTAAATCAGGCCATATATATCGTAGACAATTGATATATAGCTCATTTAAAAGAGCTCTCAAAGCGCTTTCAAATGATATGCTTTTCACCTGTGTACGTTAAAGTTTTCAAAAAAGTGATTTATAATGCTAGCTGCCAATTTGCATAAAGTTACATAGCTGCAAGTCAGGAGATACTAACTCAGGCCACATACATCTTAGCCAGGTGATATATAGCTCATTTTATAGGGCTTTCAAAGCGCTTTAAAATGATGTGCACATTACCCGTGTATGTCAAAGTTTTCAAAAAATGATTTTTAATGGTAACTGCTAATTTGCATATGTCAATTAGCATATGCACAGTCATATGTTAACATTGTGCTCATTAGTGGGTAGATGTCGCATGTAAGCGTGCACAAGCGCGAGATTTTACCCCCCCACCCCTAGGCGCTATTTGCGCTATTATAGTTTCAAGCTAAAAAACGCCACCCCCCCACCCCCCCGCTATTTGCGCTATACCCGCTACGATAGGTACCCCCCTCCCCCCTCCCCCCCTCCCCCCCACCCCTAGGCGCTATTTGCGCTATTATAGTTTCAAGCTAAAAAACGCCACCCCCCCCCCCCCCCCCCCGCTAATTGCGCTATACCCGCTACGATAGGTACCCCTCCTCCCCCCATCCCTCCCATCCCCCCCCGCTATCGAAATGCTATAAGCGCTATATGCGCTATATAGCGCATATAGCACCTAAAATAACGGCTATAGCGCTTCGAAAAATAGCGCTTTTTTGGCAAATTATAGCACATTTTAAAATCCGAAAAATATCAAAGTGCTATAATAGCACAGCGCTGTAATAGCGCATGGCAGGTGCTATTTTTTTCCGGAGGCGCTATTTTTACTTAGATAAAATTTTTATTTTATTCGATAGCGCTTATAGCACCTGAGGGTGCTATTTGCGCTATTTAGGCGCTATTTTGTGCTATCGGTTATTTTAATGAAAACTTTTGTACTTTTTAGTACGTATAAGATCTCTCAATTAGAATTAAGACGTTTAATTCTTTTAAACTTTTAGTTTGTGTTTTAATAGACGATATTAAAAAATAGCGCATATAGCAAAACGATAGCGCATCAAAGTGCTATAAGCGCTATTTTTTTCATAGGCTTAAAAAATAGCGCTTATAGCACATGAGGGTGCAAATCCTGAGAAGATTTGACTGGTCCTGATGAAGCTGGACTGGGCAGGGTAAAGGGGAAAAGGGTCGGGCTTGGCATAAAAAGGGTTAAGTAAAGAGGGACAGCAGGGTGGAAGCCGGCCATAGTGTAGTATTCCAATTGTAATAAGTGTGCAAATTTGCCCCAGTGGCCACAATTCCAACAAACAGTGGCAAAATTACAACAATAGGAGTTGCCACCTGAAAGATCAGCAAGGTGTCACACTTAAAAAATTGAAACAATAGAATTTGTCAAAACAAGTTCAATAACAACAAG